>JAWMRA010000162.1:5862090-6039560 GCA_035584735.1 Pseudotriccus pelzelni | reverse complement strand
CTTTTTAATAAAGGGCTGTTATTCCTTTCCTGGACATAATTCAATCTTACCTGTGTCTCATTTAAACTGAGACACACATATCCTGAAAAAAAACCAAGCCCAAACCAAACAAAACAACACATAACAACCCCATAAACCATGCTAAAAGAAGACATGAACTTACTACTTCTTCCAAAATCATGTTGTTTTACGTCACACTATTTAGTGAAATTCTGATGTTGTTTCATGGCCTAACTCTTCGTTACAAGTAAAACAGACCAAAAAAATGACTTGTGAGAGATTAAAACCAGATTAGCCTACTGCATATTTTACAAAGACAAAAAGTGTGAGCATCAAGTCCAGAGCAGTTCTGCCTTAATTTTGGGTGCCATTTCAAACCTGGGTCACAGGTCATATGCTACTCACGGAAATGCTGCATTCGCTCTGTAGGGCTCTTCCCTTCCAAAAAAAAAAAAATCAAAAATCTAATTCACCAAAAACAAAAACATCTTGCAGAAATGGAGAAGCTGCAATTCCCACTCTGAAGACAGACAGATTAGAGACCGTCTACCAAAGACACATTAAAAAGCCCCCCTCACCTGCCAGGGAGATCCGTTACCAGCTCATCCCATCCAGCTCTCCAATGAAATCACTGGGAGGATCACCTTCAAATTTAGCTCCCAGTGTTTCTAAGGATCTCTCATGGAAACAGGATTCTCAGGATTAAAAAAAAAAAGATACTGGCAGTCCTATCTCCATGTGTATCAACATTCCAGGGACACACACACATAGACAAGGATACAACACACAGACTACTTTGCCAACTGCAAGAAGAATCCCCTGTTCCCAATTTCAGGTTGGCCACATACTATTACAGGTGAGTATGTTCTAGGATCCCTGGTGAAAATAAACATAATATACTTAGCAGTGTAGTACCATGCAGCTAAAGGATTTCAAGGTATTTGAAAGACATGGTAATTTAAATCCAAATCCAAACCATTCATCCTCAAAGTGATCCTTATTTGTATGCACAGTATTCCATGCCTAGATCAGACAGCAGCAGCGAACCAAAGCAAGTCCTTGCCTGAACGAAGAATCCAGCTGAAATTCCAACCTTAATCTAACCTTGACTGAAGAATTATTACTATTGGTGAGATCTAGAAGGGGAAAAACTCCTCACAAATAAAGCTGTCTTAGTGAGATACATGGATGTAAACTAGTACATGACTTGTACCAGGGTGGCATGGTACAATGAAGAGACAAAGTCTACAGCCAGATAAAAAGTGAGACAGCCCAATAGGGCCAGGATAGATCCATATTGCGCTGCAAAAATCTATCAGTCAGATGCATCACACACCTCTGAGAGCCTAGCAAGTAAGAGTGGCTCAAAGGAGATCCTACTGCCATGCTTTCAAAAGGAGAAAGAGATGCTGCTCTCACCTGTGTAGGGCTAAAGATGTAAGCTGTGGATGTTTTGGGAAAAGTTGGAATGCTGGCTTGGATAGGATTTCACATCAGAATTTTACCTTCAGGATAATGATGTATGTAGTATATGTATATGTAGTATGAAACCGGTCCCCTAGATGCAGTGATATTTTCACAAAATAATAATTTTTACATCCTTTTTTTGTGGTGCTCTATTTGTAAAAGATTCTGAATTCTTCCTACCAACATTCAAGTATATATTGTTTTATTAGGCCTACTGAAGAAAAATGATGTTTTAAGAAGTCAAAATAAAGAATACTACAAAAGAAATAATTTCCATATTTTAGACCTGCTGCAAAAAAAAGCATGTACTTTAAGGGTATCTACTTATGCTTTAAACTAGAGTCACCACTGCTGGAAGAGAAATCCACTGGACCTACAACAATTCCTGGACAACATTCATCCTCCATCTCAACACCTGTAAAGTGAGGCTCCACTCAGCCTATGGGATTTGTTTTACCTGAGCAGATCTTAGTGAGAGCCAAAGCTCTGTAATATATATTTTTTTAAATCAAGATATTCATAGTTCTAAGTTTAAACTGCACTTGTAACTAGCAATAAAAAATGATGCAGATAAAGACAGGATGGATAAATATGAGTGTTGACATACCTACTTCAAATGTACTCTTCACATATTTTCTGCAGAAAAAGAAAACATCAGGATAGGAAACAATTTACGCAGCAATTGCTACATAAAACAGCACGATGTAAAAGATGATGTCAGAAAGTGAAGCATAGCATTCACAATAATTTCTCACACACCCTACCAGCTGCCTTAGCCTCTCTCCATTCATACTCCATTTTTAGGCAATATTAATTTAAATGTCTGTAAAGATCCCCTGTCTACCTCAGGATGTCCGATATTTATAATTCATCTTACCTTGTGGCATTTCTTTTCCAATTATTGGCTTCAGTTTTTAAAAATATTATCTGTTTATATTAACCCTTTAGATATTTTAGAACATTAATACTATTTTTATTGCGTTGATCTATAAAGTGCTACGACAGGCCTGTACTGGAAATTACGTAGGAGACAGAAGAGCAGCAGCTTATTGAGTTGTTGGTAGACCAGTCTCTTTGCAGCCTAAGCAACTCTCTGTAAGATGCCAGAGGGATACCAAAAAACATTTGTAATTCTTGAAAGCTGACTAATTGTATTTATTAATGTAACCATGGCATTATGCTACTGAAATCTAACAAGGATATCTGAAGTGAAACAATGGTGGAACAAATGCTATTTTTCTTTCAGGTACAGCTCTCTAAGGGATGAGTCAAATAATTAGCTAGTCCGGTTTTTTAGAGAACAAAAAGACTCTTTACTGACTCCCATTAGAACCCGCTGCCTGTCTCAATGGTGTGTACAAACACACAAGGGAAGACTGAAACAGCTGCCAAGGGCTTTGACATGATACACTGCACAGGAAAATTTCTAAATCTGTAATAATATCTGTATACTACAACATGACTCTCCCAAAATCAGTCAGTCTCTCTGTTAATTCAGTAGCTTACAGCAACAATACCAGCAGAATTGCCTGCTCTGGATTCAAATTACTCTGACTGGAGGAGGAAAGAACTTCTAAAATCCCACTGTAGTAAGCATATTTCCTTTAGTTTTGTCCTGTAGAAACTTTTAGTAAAATAGCTCTTAATATAAATTAATTAATATAAATATAAATATCATGTAATATAATATAACTGCTGAAGTAGTTTGAAGATGCCACTTAACATGTTCTCTTCTAAAAGCCTACAGGAACACAGTATAAACATCTACCTTGATAACTAATATCAGTTTATTTGAACCTCTAAGCAGCTTGGGTTTTCAACCTCATATTTTTGTGCTGTCTCAATATTTTCAGGTTTGTTTGTTTGGTTGGTTGGTTTTTGGTACACTTTCCCACTAATGTATGTTCTACAACGTTCTTACGAACATAGGATTTTATGTGTCCAAAGTAAAGGCCAGCACTGACAGGCACAAACCTGCACATACTCTCTGGATACTCACCTGGTCTCTCATAGTTGTAAGTACTACTACTCCTATCACTAGAAACTTTACTTATCGTGCTCAGTGGCTTCTGTCCCTGCTACAAAGCACATTAGACAACATTTACAGCCCTGTAAACATATCTTTAGGAGACTTCATCAAAGCTCATTCAATAATAATTTAACACTGGCCACCAAAAATACAATCACAGAAGTTTCTTTACATCAATGGCTCCAAGACTGCACTTACCCAAGGGTGTTTCAGACATGTATTGAAAGTATCTGGTGCTTCAACTGTGACTCACTGCTATATACATCAGAGTTTACTGCTTGTCAAGCTCTATTTGTCAGAATGTGCAAATACAATAGCCACAGTACAATCAAAATGTTAAGCAGGGATGAGTCATGATAATGTCAGAGAAAATGACCTCAGTTTTTCCGCTCTTCAACAGGTCGTATGTTTTCTCACCAGGAAAAATTATTTTTGGACGATCTGTTTATTCATGAAACCTCACCCGGAATGACTGAATTGGGAATGGAGTGGCTGAAGATCTGGACACAGAGCAGTATCTGACAGACAAAAGTAGCGATTGGCCAAATATGCTCAACAGCATACGAGTGTGTGTTGTGATCCTGTTCCCCCTGAACAGGATTATGTTGGGTTGGTACTTTGATGAGGCCTGAAGAAACATCTGGACACTCAGGAAAACAGAGCAAGCTGGTGCTGAACCAACTCTCCAGAGTGATGTTTACATAACTATCCTACTGCAGGTGTCAACTAAACACAAGACAAGGTCCTGACCATTTATAACCCATATATATAACCCATAATACCTGAATGCCAATTTCCATAACAGAGATAAATTCCAGTTTGGGAACATTCAGCTGATTTTTATACACATTCACTGCAGTTCCACTAAAGTATAACAGCCTCCTTCCCTCCTTGCTGAGATTAACATGTCCAGTGCCACACAGTCACAGCAGTTTTGTGGTGAGTGATGTCACCACAGCTCCCAACAAGGATGCACAGCACCCAGTCCAAGAGTAATACAAGTATGAGGTGTTACAATAATTCCATTTTCAAAGCAGTACCACGGAAACCCAGGATGATAACGATTTAGTGATTTCCTTCTTGACTCTACTCATCACAGAAAAATAATTCTATAATTACATCATTCAGTTTTACAGATCTCTGCTGACATCTTTCTAGAATGTCTTCTTTTTAAAGAGGATACCTACAAATAAAATGTTAAGAAATCACCCTTTCTCTCAATATCATGCACAAATAATCAACTGTAGGATAGTTTGAAGAGAATTAAGGAGTTTTAGAAGTACAGCATAGCAATTCCACACAGAACTTGCCACAATAACCTTACAGGAAGCAGCTAGAGATATAGAAGTCCCCATTTTTTTTTCCACCTAAGAATCACAGGATGTTTTCCTAATGCATCAGAAGTTACTAAACACCTCAGAGCTCAGAAACACAGGGCTACAAAGCAAAAGAGAAAGTTTAAAGGTTGCCAAAGGTTTTATAGATCAAGAGTAACACCTCGAAGCCACTCAGGCCGAGCCATGCTGGCAAAGAACTGCAATCTCACAGTTCCAGCTGGCACAAAGACATCGGAGTTCAGCATTTATAAATTGTCAAACCTGATGGAGAGTAGGAGGAAATGCACAAGGAAGGCAAATACTCTAAACCAGAGCACAACAAAACACAAATCAAACATATATACAGAAACATGTGTTTTCACATAAAACTACAAATAAGGTACGGGATTGCTGTTAAAATGCCCTGACTTAAATGAAGAATATGATTCATCCCATCTCACAACTCCAGGACACTGTGGGGAAAAGCAACAGTAAACTAAACAGGATTTTCATGTATAGTCTAAAACGTTCACACCTAACTGGCTACATTAATGGTACACCCAAACAATTCCTAATTTCAAAGGGAAGTAATCGGTAAAAGGTTATTTTACTGCCTTGAATAAATAAGCCAGATTGGGCACATTCACATGTTCTAACAAATATTGCTTTGTTGGTCCTTTCTCAGTTTATTTTTCTAGAATACTTAAGGTGCTTTCTCTAAGCCACTCGGCCCAGGAATTACATGGAGTTATGTTCTATAGGCTAAATAAAGGACATTGCCTCTGATCTGCTAGCAAATTTTAAGAGTGGATCATCCTGACCCAATTAACTCGTCCTGTTAGACTGATTGTTTTTGCTGAGAGATGCAGACAAGAATAGCTTAAAGCCAGGCTGCACAAAGCAACATGTGCTGGCACCCTTAGCAGTGGGGATTAAGAAGAAATGCACAAAGCTCTGAGTATTTCATATGTCCCTTAAGGTCATGAAGAGAATGTCCCACTCAGCCACCTCAATGGTAGAAATTACAATAGGCAAAGCCCAGGCTGTATTTAGTTCTGCAGTTCCACAGCAAATGAGCTTTGTCCATCTTCCCTTCTGCCAACAACAAGCAAGTTACTCATACACAGCCAACTTGGGCTACACGGTGATAGATATGCCAGAAGGAGGCAACTGCACAGCCTGTTGTGTGCAGAACAACACCCTGACATTTCAGGTGAAATGTATACAGCAATATGTAAGTTGTAGACATTTGAAAAATATTTACAGGAAAATTAGTACTCACTGGCATGGAAGCAACCCTGGGGTCTTCTTACTGTGTGTGTGCATATGAGAGAGTGATCTCCTGTATATTGTCAAGGTTTGGTTTACAAGGAGTTTTCTCCCGCAGATACATTTCAGTCTAAACTGTGAGAATGTGACCAAGAGTAGAGTCACGACGAGTGCAGCTGAATGGGCTTAAAATGCAAATTCATGCACTATCAAAGGGAAGAATAAAATTCTGGGACAGCTTCTCAACTGCTACAAAGTTACCTTTGATCCACCACCTGCACCAGTCTTGCACTGATTTTAAACTCCAGCATCTCCCGAAACTCTCTCTGTTGGTTTCAGGCAAAGTGCAGTAAGAACTCCTGTGGGAAAGGCTGCAGAAGGCGCCACACACAGCCAGCAGCACACCTCAGGTACTGCTCACGTGTGACACAGAAGCTCAGCACCCAGAGATCCATGATGCTCAGCTATGCCAATGAGACCTGAAATGAAGCTGCAGAGTATCAGCACATTGCTGTTACACAGCCAAAAACAGGGATGGATTTGTCTTGCCTCTACCTACTGCTCGCTCTGACCCTGAAGGCAGCAGCCGAAAAACGGAGCCGCCAGGCTGGTGTGGTCCCGCTCGAGGTGCTGGCCTCGCCCACGCTGCACCCTCACAGGTCAGAGCCAAAAATTTAATAAACCTCACCCCAGGCAGCGTTGTTTGTGGGGGATCGTGTCCAAGGAGATCCAATTTCTTTTCCATATGGACAGGGCATCTGTGCCCAGGGGTGGCAGCAGGGTCTGTGCGAGGTGAGGCGAGAGCTGCTGCAGGTGATGGATGGATGGTTCCCGGTGGGATTCAGCAGGTTCTGCAGCCCCTCAAGCCCCTGAGCCCCACAGGAGGTGCCTCAGGGGAGCAGAGACAGAGGGAGAAAGCCAGCAGGAGCAGGGGGACGCAGAGGAGTTGCAAGTGAAGGAAGGAGGCTGAAATGGGGAAAAGGGGGCATCGCCCACCCATCCCTGCCATTTCAGGTACTGTCAGGAGAGTCATTACAGATGGATGACAATAACTTCTGCCTCCATCCATTTTGAATCCATGCTTTTTCAAAGGCAAGCAGCACATGCCATTTGTATCTTACATTTCTGAACACCAAATGGAGCACATTGGCAATTCCTGAGGGAGGAATTTTGCTTTCTGAAATAGAGGACTATTTTTAAGAAGTGAGAAAAGCTCTTTGTGGATTCATACTCACAGAGGGGACTTGAAGCCCCTGAGAACCAGTTTCCTAAAAAAAATAAAGCCAGACCTTGCCAGTAAACACACCTTCCTCAGCATGATAAAAAACAGGGAAGGAATCAGCTGAATATTTAAAGCAAAGGCAGATATTTGAGTAAGATAATACCTCTGAGGTGGTGAACATTTAAATTTCCCTTGTTCTTTTTTCCCTGAAGAGCAACCTTTCCAACACACACACTACTTTTGTTTCCAGAGTAATAAGGCACAAAGACAGTCAAAAGCCTTTGGGTAATTTCCCTTAGTGATACACCTTGTTAATGTCTCAGTTCAAATCATACATGCCTGGCATCATTATAACACTGAGGGGTAGTTCACTAACAGAAGTTTATCAAAACACAGGGTGAACTGTGTCATCTGAAACTTCAAATGAAAGTTAACAGACTTTATAACAATTGTGTAGCCATTTAATCAGCACTATGTACGGTTGGTATGTTCTGCTTTGAAGAAAAATCAAGACAGGTAGAATACAATCATCTTCGACTGGTTTTCTAGAGGCTTATGTAAAAATACCACACCCACTTCCCAGCATCAGGTGCCAGACTTCAGATTTTGCAAGGATAAGAGATGGTCCTTTTACTGTTCCATTCCTTCTTACTTTCTACTGTGAACTGCTGCCCATTTGGTTTATAATATTAGAAATTGTTCCATGCCAGATTTAAACGTACAGTGGCTTTCCTTCCATCAGAGGAAAGCTGTGCAATTTCTGATGAAAAAGCACACATCCAACTTCTCAACACCCTGGAAAGCCCAACAGTATTCTTTTGGGAGAATTTAAGCCTCAGAATTCATAAAAATTGATCCCTCAGTGCAGATTCGCTGCACTGTACCTTTCTGGCAAAAGGGTTTTCACATCCACTGCATTTGCACCTTATTGAGAATGAACCTTTTTCAGTATTTATAACTCATTCCCAAAGCTATGGGAAATGATTCACAAAACACAGTGTTCCTTCTAGCTTTGTGTCCTGTGTGACATCCCTCCAAACCTCTCTGTACATCTTGCCCACTACAGTAACAACAGCATTGTCACATTGGTCTAAACACCCTATAGCTTGTTCTTCTAGAAGTTTCCCCCACATTTGACAAGGAGATTAATTTTACTAGCCCAGAAGAATAGCCACAAACCAGCGTGTTTCCAGCATCTCCTTGTAAAGGACTTACTCTTGCTAAGAAGGGGAGCAGTTATGCAATGCTCTTAATGGCTATTGATTCCCATGTTTTGTTACTCTTGCTTTCTAGCAACAATGGAGAAATGGTGCTGTCATGAAAACAATACCTTACAGGAATGATTCCTTGAACTTACATTTTCTAGCTAAGCTAAAGCACATTACTGGAATAACAACACATTCAAAGCACTGTAGTACTAAAAATAAAACATCTGTATGGATATGCCTCCTCCACTTAATTGCAAACAAGATTAGACAGAGTGTAATCAATATAAAACTGTGTTAGCTGCACAGGCCATTTTCTACGAACACGTACCTAAATGCAAATGCACATTTTAAAATCTCTGTACTTTTATGTCACCACCACAAAAACGCTATGCCATCATTATAGAATTAAATTCTTCTCACAGTCAGAAATGATGGAAGCTTTTTGCTGAGAAGCTGCAGCAAAAAGAAAAAGATACAAAACCAGCTGCAGCCTCCAGTCATGCTAATTAAAAATCAATCCACTGCCAGTGTCTTACACCAAGTTAAAATCACAATGAAATTAAGATGGTGTGAAAAGAACTGCATTAATTAAAAAGTTAAAGGTGAGACAAGAACTAAAAGTGATAGTCACAGCTCTCTCCAGTACTGGAGCTGAACGCTCCTCATGTATAAAGCATGAATTTATAGGATTTTCCTAAACCTCTGCCAGGGAGTACCTGCCATGCAAGGGATCCACCAGGGAACCTCTTGAGTGCACACCCTGGCACAAGCTTTAGCCAAGAACAAGTGGACACAGAGAAGCAGAAGCACAGATAGTGCACTGCCTTTCCTGCTAAAAGCAAAGATTGGGTGTTAATTGTTAATTCTTCTGCCATGAAATGCATTTTCAGTCCATCTGCATTAACACCAAGGAAGCCTTTAACACCATGCCTTGGGAATGATGGGTAAAACACAAAGAAGTGTCTCAGAGGCCAAAGATCAGATTATGTGTTTTGCAAGCCTTGCCCTGAACTTCACCTCAATCTCCAACCTACACAGTGCTCACCTTATCCGCTCCCCGATCTCAGGGGGCTAAAGGGAAAGACTGGGAGAGTTTTGCCACTTGAGTGGCAAATAGACAGAACAAAAGAAACACAATGAATAAAGGCAGTCTTACCTCTAAAAGAAATCAACCCCCCCCTTTTTCTTCTTTTTTAACATCTACTTTTCTATATTTATAATTATCACCCAAAGAAGCAGAATACACACACACAAGTTACTGCAAATGCAGAAGTCATACCATCATTATGGTAAGTTTATAGCTAAGATTTTCTCACCTCAACAACTTTAGCAAACACCCACGTGATTCACAAACAAGAATTTGCCAGTATTTTTACTGCAGGGTAGAAGTTTACTGTTAAACATCCTGAATTGGCTAACTCCTGCTTTTATCCTACAGAAAACACGAGGACAGCATTTTTCATATGGACAACGCTCTAATGAAATAGCAAGAACATGAACTGATAGATATGATCTGATCATAAATAATGGTACTTTTGTAACATAAAACCATTAGCATGGAGGAAAAGAATAATGAAGCAACTAACTGCAGAGACACGTCCGAACAGAAGATTACAGTGAAATTCAGCTAAATGGAACACTTACAAAATATCTAACCAACCATTTTCACCTGGAGAGGGCTGGGTGTTATTTTTCACGAAAATGGTATTTAAGTAATGATTTATTCATTTATCCTTGAAAGATCAGCCTCTGCGGGGTCTGGTTCTCAGTCTGCAAATTTTGTTCTGGAACTCCAAATTAAAAATAGCAAAGCAGAAAAATAATGAGTCACACAAAATCTCAACCTAGCCTTAAAGGACATTCATGACCACACAGCCACAGTAATTCATAAGCTACAACACCAAAAGTCTCAGGTAGGAAACAGGTGACCTCACTGAAGGCAGACAGCGACAGTGACAACATCTGATGTTCCACTTCCACTGGGAATTACATATGGAGTTGATAGACCATGACACAAATGGCCAAATGTGACTTTTTGTTTTTTTTGGAGGGGAAGGAACCAACCAAACCAAAAAAACCCAACCACAAATCAGGAGAATACAACCTCTTTTCCTACACCTTTATTGACGACAGCTTCTGAGTGTTTCATTCTACCAACAACTGTATAGTCAGTGCTTTTGTGTATGTTATTAAATAACTATACTTAAAAAATAGACTTCTGAATAAATCTGTCGGTTCTGATGCACAATTAACGGGTATTAATATACAATTATCAGTCACTCACAAACAGAACTCTGAACCCATAAGAATAGAAAATGGACGTAAAGAGTAGGTAGAGTCTCAAAAATATATGCTCATTTATAATCCTTAATGCAAACAGTAGCTTCTACTATGCACATGTTACTTAGTAAAGATTAAAGCTAAGCCAGTAAATGAATACTTTTGACAAGCATAAAATGAGCCAAAGAGAATGAATACAGACTAATTTCAAATCTAAGTAGTATGTTTGATTACATATTTAGTACTAAATAAGTTTATTTCATGTGCATTTGTAAACATAATCCTAAAGCAAAGCTGCATGACAAGCTACCGTGACCGGAGCCCAATCATTAGCACTGTTCTAGAGGTATCCAATGAATACATCAAGAAAATACTCAATATACGTATCAATCTTTCTCCCAGTCATTTGCCGCTTTTCCATGTCCTAATAAGAAAAGCAGGGTGCACTTCACACATTGTGACAACCTGCATTTCAAACATGACAGCTTGACAGGTGAACCAATGCAAGGTCCTGAAAAAAGCCTGGAGGTACAAATCCCCACACCTTGCAAACCAGCCATGTCAGCTTGAGCAGACAGGCACAGATGGTGGTAGCCAAGTTACAAAGGCTGGACCACACCACAGCCTCCACCACCTCCTCCAGCTGCTTCTCTCCCTCTCAGTCTCATTTCTGTTGATCAAGTCAACTAGTTTTCCTCTCATATACCCTCTCAAATTGTCTTACTCCATCAGGTGTTTCCAGCTGGATGGTCCCAACACACCTGACAGCCTCATATAGCCCACATTTCATTACAAACCCTCCCCTTGGCCTGATGTCACATCAAATGACAATTAAACAGCTTCCTGACACATCATAGAAGGGGGCAGAGAGTCATTGTCTCTAGCTACGTTTGAGGTCTCGTGTTCCTTTTCTCCTCCCTTTCACTCACTCCCCCTCAAAATATTAAATAAGTCAGAACAATCCAAGCTTCAGGAAACAAAAAAAAAAAATTCAAGGTAACTTTACAAAAGCGAAAAAAAATCATTTTTACCATCAGTATCCAAACCTTAACTGTTTTCATAATCCTGTCACAGACATCACTTGTATGTGTAAGCAATACAGAACTCCAGACATTTTATAGCATTTTGTGAATCATCCTAGCTTTAAACAATGGGAGATCATAACAGCAAATACCAAACCCTACCACATAAAGAAACCCCACCTATTCAACACATGCAGATGATATGATTAAATATTCTGGAACTATAAATATTATTTCATTTATATCCCAGAGGATGGCTTAAAACCCACAGTTGTCCAGAAAAGACTATATTATGCAAATACATTCACACACATATACATATGTACATTGACAGAAGAAAAGACATTCTGCAAAACAAAAGGCTTATGAACAAATAATTATCCCATGAGAACTGCAGGAAGGCATTCAGGGACAATGAACCCAGGTCTTTAGTGCCTCTGCTTTTTTCTTTACAATCTATTGTATATTGTATTTGATATTCTGGAATTTTATCTCCCATAACGACTCTGGAAAATGGTTATGTAAGTAGTTTTAACTAATGTTGTAAACAGGTTTTCAGCCTTTTTACCATATGTTAAAGATGACAGAAGATGTTACAACAAGCAGTGAAATTCATTCACAAAGAACAAGTCCAAGAATTCATGAGGTTTTATGCTCTAAGGGTAGGAAATCATTTTGGCTGTCTCCCAGAATGAACTGTTTAATCAGAAAACAGTTGCACTGAATTAACTAGTACTACCATGAAGCAAACCTTGCTGACTCTTCCCATCATCAAAATTTTCATTTAAGGGATAAATCTCTTCTCACTTAAGTCCCAGAAATAAGAGCCTGTGCCGTTGTGACTGCAGAGGCCAAGCAATATTGACAGACACCAGTGTATCAACATTGCAGGAGTTTCTTCTAACCTTCTGAATACACCAGGAAAACTCCTCATTTTGCCATTGCCACCAGACTGTGGAGGAAGCATCACAGTAGTGGGTAGAGTGGCTTTTGGGTCCTCTGCAAGTGTGAAAGGCAGTGAGGAACTAGGAATTTTTATCCCTAGAGGAGGAGTAATTTGTTCTTTGAAAGCGTTTTGAAACACCTTAGAACACCTCTGAGCAAAACAGGGGCATTTAAAGGGGACATTACCTCTTAAGGGCACTCACTCAGTATTACCGCTTCTGGAGATACTTAATGTAAAACACGGCATTTAAAAAAACCATCCTGGTACCAGCCCTCGTTTATAAGGATTTAAGTAGACCTTCTCAAAGGCATTCATATGTCAAGCTATGAATAGGTGCTGATGTAGATAGCAAAATACATGACTGCCTTCTCTGAAAATGCAGCAAATACAGCGCTCACTTGGAACTCCATCTGCCTTAACGCTGAGGTGAACAGCTCATTCTTTTATTTTTCCCTTTAAACACCACTTCACATTGGTACATTTCCATTCCACCAAAAACCTCCTTGGCATTTTGCATCTCCTGGAGCACAGTTAAAGCACCTGTAAAACCTGACTGACTAATTTCCAATTTATAAAAAGTAATGCAATTATCCTGTTCAAATTAGATTTAATTACAAAGCCTCAGAGTGGTCTAAGAATATTTTTTGATACATGCTCAGCTGAAAACTCCCATCATTTTCAGCAGGGAACACAACATCCATTTCTGATTGTGTGGCTGTCCTTCTAGTTTAGTCATTTATGGTTAATCGCAGCATCCTGGAACATCTCTTCCTAGTTTGCCAGCTAACATTTAATTACACCACCCTGGCACATCTCTTCAAACGGTATCTGGTTTCCAAGCTGAAACATCCAAGCACAAAGGAAAACCTTTCAGAGAAGGTATGTCAAAACCCTCTGCAATCCTAGAAAAAACCAAATCTGCAGAAAACTAGTATCCACCAATCCAACAAAGCAACTCCCATTTTATCCTCCTTTCAGCAGTGCCACGGAGAGCTGGTTTCCAAGAGCACAACAGGCTGCTGCTACATGTCATCAGCAAATTAACAAAAATGCTACCATGATGAATGTGAAGATGGAAAACATCCCACTTACCATCTCTCTCAGAATACACACTCCGATAGCATCCACAGTACCTGCATGTCAGTATTCTCCTACTGCCTTTATTGTTTTCAGTTCATAAATTGGCATCAGAAATAAGAGCCAACGAAAGTGATAATAATGTAGATAGGGATGCTCAGTGCCACATTCACTTACCTGCAAAAGGAAAAGGACAGGGTTTGAGCTCACTAATCACACGAGTTAGCTAATCTTATTAGATGGCTGCTAATTATCTCTGACACAAAGAAGGATTACAGGAGGCAAGCAGAGAAATGGTTTTTTAATAGATATAGAAACGTTTTTAATAGACATTGATTAGTTATACTGGGGAAAGAAACAAACATTATATTTATCCAGAGATCATAAACATTTCCCTTTCTGTTTGCTGAAGAGCAGATGTGACAATGAAACAGGTGGTGGAAATATAAACCCTTCTAAAACCTCCAGGGTGTTTTCTCAGGAAGTGTCTAATGATTGTCACTGGATCTGTTGCAGCTCTTGCTTTATAGGCTAACGTGGTACAAGTAGTTGCTGGGGTTTTGCCAGTGATCTCCTAGGCAACTGGCTGCTCAAAGGAGCCACAAATAGAAGCAGTAAACTCCACTCCCGATTTCAGTCTCAGAGCACTTTGCACTTCTAACATCCACTGTGCAAGAAAATATATAACCTACAAAGGTATGGGTGACCAAAAGCACGTGCATCCCCTTTCTTAGCATACTACAGCCACAGATGTGGCAATAACAATCAGATTTGTGCATTAATTATGAGAAAACTGAATAAATTATTTTTAAAAGGTTACCAAGACTATAGATTTTACAAAGAAAATTTCAATTAACAACAGTGCAGTGTTCACACAGATTTCTCAGCAATACGAGGTACTCATTTGGGCTCCTCAAGCATCAGAGAAAATGAGAATTTATTCTCATCTATTTTAAAGATTTATTATAGTGACTTGATATGGTTACTTATTTCTATTTAGCTTACAATACAAGCATAAATTTATTAAATGTAGGTTACTCATGTATTTTATTGAGACAATAAATAGCAAAAGAAAACCTAGACAGAGTAATCTGCTGTCAGCTGTTCTGAAAAACCACTTCATATATTATTTAACTACATCTCTCCAAGAATAACAATTAATCATTTATGCTTTCTCCATTAAATGTAAGCTTTAATTTCTTCAGCAATTCTCAATTCTCTTTGTAACTCATTAGTAAAAAAAAAAAAAGGGGTTTTATGAAAAAAAAATTATTAAAAAAATAGTGTATCTACATGGCAATCTTGTTTATATAAATGAAGAGGAAACTAAGCCTTAACATCTTAAAATTAGCCATTCTCCAGGAAAGAGTGTGGAAAGAATAAGGATTTATCCTGAAAAATCCAATGGATTCTAGTTTGAAAGTATATTTCAATATAAAATGCGGATGCTTGCAGAAAAAGGTATTCCCTGAGTTATTCAAACACGGAGTGCAGGTGTTAGAGAACAGCAGGCACAGATTCCCCACCAAAGTACACAAAACCAAAACATAAGAAAATCTCATGCTGCTAACTAATATCAATGTCATGCTGATAAGGTCAAAACTAATTTTAAAGCCTCCTGCAATCTCTTCACAGAGCAAATATCAAGGAAATACCTAAGGAAACACATTGGTCACATAGACACCTTTATAAACAGACACAAAATATGTCCTTTGGCCAAGAAAGGTTGGACCAAATGATCCCTGAGGTCCCCCTTCCAACCCCATATTCTACGAATTCTATGAAATACATGTCACAATTGTACACAGTTATATAGTTCTTATTTGAATAAATGCAGAGTTCAATTTTAAAACCTGAAGCAGCCTTGCAGGTGTGTAAAGGTTTCACCACAGGGAAAAGGTTCTACAATGTCCTGTTTAGGCTAAGCACAGACTTCTACCAGAACTTGGAACATATTATTTACATGTTTTTATTTAGAGCTACAAAGATGTCTCATTCAAAAGGGATGCATTACATACAGTTCATACTACCTGGTGAAAATAAGAAATGAAGATGTGCATAAGCCAGTATGAATACCAGAAACAGCCTGGGTACATCACTCAAACCCCAAGTTTAGTACAATCCACTCTTCAGCTGCGTTGCTTCTGAGATACCTCACAGAGATCTCTCTGACATGTCTGCACAGTGTTGGATTGTGTCACACAGAGACAGCCAAAGGGACAGATCGACTTCTCTCGTTCAATCTTTACCCGCACAGGGTGTGGAGCCTCCCGATACAAAGCACACCCAGAATCAAGCTGGATAATGCTGGGCTGCCAAGCTCTGGGTAGATATGGTCTGTCTTTTGGCTGTTCCTCCTCTGGAAGTGTTGAGCATTAAGAGGCTCATCTTGTGTGAGCACATTAGTTACCAGTCTGTTAGTGAACGAGCAGCAGCTCAGCTGACGAGGCCACCAGCATCTCATGAGGGGATTTCCTCCCTGTTCCAGAAAACTACTTTCTGTTTGGAGCCTGGTGGCAATCCATAGAGTTCATCTCTGTCTAACAACTCATCTGAAAGCTTCCACAGCAGCTGATCACATAGATTGAGAGGAATAGGGGCAGCCACTGTCTACCAGCTTTGAAGAGATCATACAAAAGGTCTCAGCTGGACAAAAGCAATGCCTAAAGGGTTTATAAGCTTGGCCTCAGGTGCACAAGGTGGTTGGTAGCAGTTTTTCAGGTATTTCTGTAAAAGAAAGACAGACCTGATGCAAGACCTCCCAATCAATAGCAACAGCTAAGAAAAGGACAAGGTGCACATATATTCCCTATGTCCTTTTGAAGAGGCAGTGACAGCAAGGAAGATGGAGCATGAAAAAGAATAAAAGCAGCAGATGTGCTGAAGGACACAGGGCCATCAGATGAGGGCAAATGGTCTTCTTCAGTATTCATTTTATCCAGAGAGTAACAAAGAATAAATGTGAATCAGGACCTCCTGCATTGGTATTCTTCCTTGCGTGGATAACTTTTACAATATGACACTAGACTGGAGAGAAGAACAGCTACCCAGAAAACTTACAGCACAGCATTCCTTCAGAGTTTAAAACCAAGTGTCTTGTGTCACACCTACAAAGAGTTATGAATGGCAAGTTCTTCTTTGTTACCAAGTTTCTGCTAACTGAGGAAACCAGAAGCAATGTTTAGGAAAAAAAACCCAAACAAACAAAAACCCACAAAACAAACACAGAGACAAATGGACCATTGTCAAAAGATGTTCTTAAGAACAGAAGAAAACTTACTCATTAATTCAAAGAGAAATTTATGAAGAGGTCTTACATTTTTCACTAAAGAGAGTAGTAATGAAGTTATCTGCAACTGCTGCAATCCCAGGGAACAAGCTTCATTTAAAGTCTGGTAGAGAATTATAAAAATTAAGGGGCTCAGATTTATTTCATCAGCTGCAAACAGGTTACTACAGGATAAATGAGCACACTTCCCAGAAGAAGAAAAACCAAGAATTCTCATTTGCTTTTCAATGCCCAGTGTTCCACAAAAAGATGACAGTGAAAAATTACACCAAGTCTGTCATACGCTTTCACCTGCCTGAATATGTTCTTTAACGGAGATGAAGAAAGAATCAGAAGAGCTGGCCCCTGTTCTGAACCACAGCCAGGCAGGATTAAGAGAAAAAAAGCAAAACCTAATCAGCTAAAAATTATGCAGGAGACCTCTGCTAAGATCTGTGAAGGTGTGAAAAGCAGAATAAAAGACGTTGCATTATCTGAAAAGACAGAGAATGGGATGAAAGCAGAGTCTGAGGTGGTCAAAAGTCTTAGAAATCAGGATACAGAATTCACGCAGAAAGACAGAGATGAAAAGAGCAGCATGACAAAAGCACATGCCAAATACACACTAGTCTGAGGGAAACAGGATAGTTGGAGCTGACAGAAGAGGGATGAGCTTACAACAAACCTAGCCAAGAGAAAACCATGGCATAAGCCAACTTTACATCAGTGGAAGCGAACAGAAAGTGACAGATTTTAGAACTCCGCAGTATGAAAAGCCAAGCCAAGAGACGACAGGAGAAGGAAAAGGAAGACTTCCCAGAGCACACTCAAGGTTAGCAGAGGATTGGTATGGTAACAGAAAACATTTTTTTCCGTCCACTGAAGACCAATCAGCTATTTTGCAGTGAGATAGTATTAAGAAGGCAAGAAAGCTACATCTGGATAGGAAAAGCACAGCTATTTGAGGAACAGAAAGAAGAAAACCACTAGTCAAGACACAAGTAAGTAAAAAAAAAGCAGCATCAGGATAGGAGGAAATCTAGGAGGACAAGTATGAACATAACTCAGGATTTGAAACAGGAGGATAAGGTATGCATTAGGAAGGATGTAATTTAACAAGATTTTGAATATAACAAAGGCAGCACAAAAAATCTGGTCAAGTGACAAGGCGTTGTATCACTGTCCAGAAAAGGACCAGCACAACTTCAAGTACCATTTAGGTGTTGCATCCAAAAGTCAAAATCATGCCCATGGAATAGTACCTTCTTTGGAAGTGTGTAGGATTCTGAAAATTGGGACTTTTGACAAGACAAATAGATGGTGGCAGAGATAGAGGTGATATCCCCTGGAACAAGCAAAAAAAAATAAAATCCAAACCAACAAATTAAAACCAGATACAGTTCAGGGAAACACATCATCAATCCCCACTCCTTAAGTGTGCAGTCAAACTATGCATCAGTTTTACTCAGCTCTTACGTTATAATCCCATTGTCCTGAGTTCTGTTTTCCAGATGATAGTTACCCTCTGCCGCTAAAGAAGTTACCTACATTTAAAAAAATTGATTTTTCTCTTGCATACAAGAAACAGGAAACTGAAAAAAAAAATCACTACACTAAACGCGGTAAGATAATCTCATCAGCAAACCACGCAAGCCAAACAGTCTGAAAAATACTCCTGATGATCTCTGGTGTGCAGGGAAGGAGCTGTCAACAGAGGCATCAGCAGTTCAGCTGAGGCTCCAGACACCTCAGAAGAGTCATGAGCTGTTTCTCAACAGTCACTGAACTGAGACCTCTGTGCACCAACTCCTCCTGCCCCGCAGCTCACAAGCTGAGCAGCAGCCTGGGCTTTACTTTGGCAAGGTAAACAGTAAGAATGTCTTAACTCCTGCATAAAATTTGTCCCAGGCTTTAATAAAAATGAACAAAACTGTTGATTTGTTAAGTGCATCTGTGATCTGATCTCTACAAAATAATTTAGGTGGCCTTTTGTTCACTCCTGATTTTACAGCATCAAGACACAGGGTGATTCCAGTTTTTAACATCTGCAGTCAGTAAGGAATATAAATCTGGGAAGTTTTTGTCTATACAAAGGTCAGTACTAATACTGTGATTTGCCCCTTTGCTCCATTTACCATTTCAAAATTTATAAAAGGATCTACTAAATCTTTCAGGCATCACTTTCCATGCCCTGCAATTTACTATTAAGAAACAAGGACTTGTTGAGAAATAAGAGATGTCTAGAAAATGTGACATTTTTTTGAAGCAACTTTCATCAGTATAGGAAGACTTACATTTGCCTGCAAATTCTATTCTACTTTTAGGAGCAGGGTTATCTATAGAACATGAACATATTCACCTCATGAAAGGAACTTGGGGGTCACATAAGTCACTCCTGACCACAGCTGTTGGAAGCAAAAAAAAAAAATATCTCTAAACCACTGTGTTGCAATCAGATAAAACCAACTAAAACTGGAAATGACTGAGGCAGCTGTTTAAAAAAAAAATTCCATCCACAGTTAACTGTTAAACAGCATGAGACCAGTTAAGATAAGCTGCAGTTAAACCCCTCTACATTCTTTTTAAGCACACATGTTCACACAGAGACAAGGAAAAACTCAAAGGCTCCATTAACAAAACCTGACATGACATTTTATCCTCCTAGAAGAGGGGCTGGCAGCTCATGAGTGCTGTAGCCAGGGTAAAAGCAAAAAAAGCCCCATAAAAAGCCCAACAAAAAACTCTAACAAAAACAAAACAAAAAAATCCCAAGCAACAACAACAACAAAAAAACCCCCAACAACCAAAAAAAACCCCACACCAACCAAAAAAAAAAGAAAAAAAAAAAGCAAACCAAAAAAATCTCAACCAAAGAAAACCCTGAATAATTCCTGAAAACAGAAACTCATTCCGCATAGAACAACTTTATCAGGAGAAAAAAGAAAAAGCCAACAAATGCTTTTCTAGAGGAAAAGGCTTTCATTCCAAATCACAGTGAGCAACAAGGACTGAAAAGTGTCTGTCCTTACTGTTTGGCTAAAATGAAATACTTTTTCTGCCCAATAATCCTGTGAAGGCCCATAGCAATAACAGATGTACAAACAAAAACCACAATGTAGTGCTTATCTCCTGGAGTTTAATTTTTCAGCAATTGCAGATGGCTCCAACTTTAGCTTATGCAGGGCTTTCACAAGCTGGTACTATGAAATTTGGGAAAGAAGAAAATTTATTTCACAATTAAATCCCTGATACAGTGAGCATTAATTTGCATATTAGCAGAAATTCATTTGACCGTATCACAGATATCCCCCACCCACAGCCTATCTCCTCTCTTTGCTCTTGGCTAGGTATCTCTAGGTCAGGACTATGGAAAAAAAGAATAAGAAAAAAATTTAAAAATAAAGTAAAAAAGTTGGAGGCAGTTGCTATAGTTGTACTGAAATGGAACAAGTGAAGACAAAGCTATAGCTGGGATCAGTTTTTCCACATGATCACTGCATATACGGTCTAAGTGCCAAAAGAAAACCTGATGTCTTATTAATAGGCATCTCTTAAGGACAGTTTGTAAAGGTAAAGACTGAAAATGTAGTGCAAGGGTTATAAAGTGCTCTCCAAAACTCATGGGCATGTGCTGCACATACTGACAGCAACACTTACCTGAGAAGCCTGATACAAAACACAGTTCAAAACTTGATGAAAAGAATAATTTTTGCACATTTGTCAAGGTTTTCCCTCCTACACTTTCTTTCTTAGTAATTTTTTTTCCAGAGAAACAGTGGCTCTATAGTAGTTTTAATACTTTCTTCACTAAAATAATTTCTATTGCTTTGGGTACATTTCCAGCAAATTCCACAGCAAAAAAAAAAAAAAAAAAAAAATCAAAGAGATAATTTCTGATCCACTACTTGTTTCATGAAAGGAAATACCCCTTCATCACAACACAGACATTGTTTTCTGTGAAGTACTGTACCTTATTTGGCATCAAGACAACTCTTGGCACTTTATCCAGAAGTACCAAAATTTACCTCATAGAACTGGTATTCACAAGTGTTATATATCCCACAATTATTTCAATAAATACCAACTCAACCTCATTAAACAGCAAGAACACATCATAATGAGTTATAGTAACGCCAGAACACGAAACAAGCCACCCCCGATGGACACTTAAGAGAATTATTTAGTAGAAGAGAATGATTAAAAAGTGTAATGCATACTTTGAGAATTTTAAAATCAAAATCAAACACCTTTCTAAAAAAATCATACTTCTGTTGAACTACAAATTATGGAGCTAGCTAAAGAAATCAGAGTGAAATTCTCTGCCTCATGCTGCAGAAGAGTTTAATCACTGTGGTTCTTCCTAGCTCTGTGTGCTATGAATTTATGAATTTCAGGTAACTTAAGCATGCTGTACAGATCCTGGAAGAGACTGAAATGCTTGCCAGGTATTGTCCCTAATATATGACGCCAGCTGGAGCCCTGGCAGATGTTGTACCCATCTCAGAAGTTTTGATCACGAAGGCATCAGGCAGAAAGAGTGGACTCATTTCAGGTGGGCAACAGTGTAAGAATACTGCAAAAATTAGATTTAGACATCTCTGTACCTGAGTTCACAACAATCTTCCTGAAAAACACTCCCAAAAAGATGAATTCAGCTCTGAACATTTATCCACATCAACAGTCCCGCTGAGATGTTATGAAATATAAAGCACCTGTGCTATTGTGAAATGCACAATTGTACAGCACACTAAGGGTGGGACCTCTAATTTATTGATTTTATTCTGCCATGGTTACCTGGATTCAGAAGCTATAGGAAAGGAGGTATTTATTTTGACACTGCAGGGAACCTAGAAGGGTAATATTTAATATTGATCAACTAGACTGAATAGGAGTATTATATGAGGACACTGAAAGTTGCTTTGGGAAGATTAGTGAGGGTGGGGGAAGCTAAAAAAAAAAACAACAACAAAAACAACAAAAAAAACCTGCTAAAGAACTGACCTTTACTATTAATGGAAGCAGAACACACAGCAATGAAAAATGCTATTCTGGAAGAGCCCTGCAACTTACTTGGCTTTGGATTTCTGTCACTTGGAGCACCTTCACCCTAACTTTGCTAGAAAAGTCCTTTGAAAATAAACTAGTTTTTCCTAGTGGGTTGCAAACACAACTTATCTAGGTCTTTCATTTTCAACATAGTGTACATTCCCACATGTGAGAAAAATCACTGTGGAATTTTTTTTATTTCCTGCACTTCGTGTATCAGTTTCATGTTATTGATTCTGTGTAGACTAAAAGGCAATTACATGTTTCCATCTCTCAGTTCTTTGTGGTTATTGACTTTGTTTTTCTGAGTTACTTAGACTGTTACTCACACTTAACTTTTATACAGTAGCAGCAAGCAGATCAAGTTCATCAATACCAGCGTTCTGCAGGTGAGATTCATACTACTGGCACTATAAATAAAAGGTGGCCCATTATTCACTGTGTGGTGTCACTGGCAAGTATTTTTTGAGTGAGCCAATTAAGGACTCTGCATAAATCACGTGAGCCTCACCTGAAAAAAGAACACACCTCCTTCACCTGCCAGGCACCTTTGCAAAGGGATTTTGCCAGAAGTACGGTTTGAAGCCAGTGGTAGAAAATATGCCGAAACAGAAAGCTTACTCGACAGTTACATCAGACTTCCAGGTGCAGCACTTTACTAACACCGCCGCAGAACTTCCACACCACAACCGGTTTGCATCAGCCAGCTCAGCCCGAACACACACTTTCCCCCTCCACTCTGTGCAGACATACACATGGAGTTCTAAAACATTATTTGTTGGAGAACAGAAGAATGGGAAGACAGTGCAAGTTGAGAAAAGTCACTAAACCAAAAAGTCACTAAGATTCAGTTCCCCACGTCACACTGTTCTGAAAGTTGCAAAGAGTATTTGGGAAACTCCACATCATGTCCAACAATATGGTTATATATATCAAACCCAGACTGTGCTACTTCTAGTGAGACCTGGCAAAAGGCTTGCATAGAAATACAAACACAAGGACACCACTGCAGCAGTCAACTCCAATTTATTTACAGTAAGGAAGAAAGTGTCATTGCTTTAAGAACTTACTTCCATTCTCCTAATAGCTACTGGTTCACTGGTCACAGCTTGGGAAACAGCTTGCTTTTCAGTTTATAGCCAGAAAGCAATTCAAGTAGGGGTAATGTAAGATTTCATATGAAAAGCTACAGTAATGACAATATGGGCGAAGTTTCTGTCTACCATCTATTTCCAACCTCACTGCTGACAGAAAGGATAGAGCTTCCCCAGGGGCTCTGGAGATCAGGTCAAGGTCTGCTGGGTCAGCAGGAGCAGGCATTTGCCTAGGAACTGCATAAAAGATCAGGAGGAAAAATAAAAATATCTAGTGAGCCTCTTCATCCTACAGACTCCCTTCAAAGGCCCCAACAGAACCCTGTGCCTTCTAGAGGAAGGAGAGCTGCTCTCAGCCTTTCAGAACACCAGCACAGCCCCAGTGCCACTGTGGCCACTTCATGCTGAACTCCAAGCCCTTCCAGCTGCTGGCTGACCATTTGCTCCTCCTGACCTGTGGTCATTCCATAAACAGGTTTTCTCCCTACTTTCCCTTTGTGTTCCCATTATTATGCCTCCATCCTAACACAGGCCTTCCAAATTTGTGTCTTCTGTGCAGAGGAATTAAACGGTAAAATTTAGACACATGTGGAACCACCACAATTGTTCTGCTCTCCTTGGTCACATGATTTGCTACCCAATTGCTTATCATTTAGATGGTGAAAAAGTTGAAGACAAGGACCAGGTCCCTGCCTCCCACAGACTGCAGCATAAAAGGACTCTGATTATAACTGTGGATTCTGTACTACTATTGAGAAACAATTTCCAAATATACTTCATCAAACAGGAATTCCTCATCTTAGGCTCTTCTACATCTCAAAACAGCACCTGAAACTGAGGGCTATTATTTTTCAAACTGCCTCTCTTTTCTTGACTGCTTTCTCTCTATAAATACATGGCCTTTTCCTCCCCAAAAATGGGAGGACTATCCTGCACTGACATTTAGCATTTCATGATGACTGTCCAGTGAATGGCACGTATGCAAAAGATAACCAAGATAATCAAGACAACAAATAATTAGCAGCTTTTGGCTGGCTGAATGCCTCCTGTGAAGAAAAGAGCAATTCATCTCCTTACAAGAGACAAAGAAAAAGGCTGAAGGAGCTCCAAGACATCTTGCATTAAACCATTATATTCCTTCCCTACAGTGTAATTGCTTATTTAGACACATTAAGAGAACTAAGAGTTTCTGTGCAGTAAACAGAGACAGTGCCCCCGCACTCCCTCCCCTTTCTCTTAGCTTTAAAATCAACTGGAATAATGCAAAAGTAATTGCAGTGATAAGGCTGAGCTACGCTTTATTTCTTTTTTCAAATTAAACAGTTTCAGCTTTAACTGGTAACAAAAACTGAATTGGATTTTTCAATTTCTTAGATTGTCATCAATTGCTTTTCCACTGTCGGACTCTCAGTAAGCTTCCTTCATTTTGCTTGGACATGACCGAAAATTAACTGGAATACAAAATGGCAATGTTCCTCCACTCTATCAGGAACACTTGCCTGTGTTAGCTGGAAGTCTCGCATTCCCTCTCTGCCTGTTATCCCCTCATACTGAAAGTGGAGGCAAAACCAGGCAGGAACACAGCCCTTCTTCTATGCAGCTGCAAATGTCTCATCTCCACTCAGTCTACTATGTAGCAAAGGTGGAGAAACCCGTTCCCAAATCCTACTTGTGGGACTGACAGAGGGAGAAAATCTGCGCAGCAAGGCCCTGCTTGTGCATCAATGTTTTTCCTACAGTTTATTCTGTCATGGACAAATCTGAAGACATTTCTGCAAAACTAAGTTGAGCTTTTACAAAGTCATGTCAGAAACAGCAGCAGAAAAACACATACTTGACTGAACACTACAGGACCTCCTGTCTTCTTCCCATTCTGGAACCCCAAACCCGGTAAGACTGCACAGGGACATAGTGAGATTGAGTTAGGGGGAAAACGTATCTCTAACACTGAATATTCCTGAAATTCTGCCTGTACTGCCCAGCTCAAGTTAACGGAATAAGTGGTTGGAAGTAGCTGGGCTGCTGCAAAGTTAATGCACGTAAGATCAGGAACCGCCTTTGTCCAGAGAGCAAGGCAGCCTGTCCTCCACACCGACAGCACGTGTCAGCTCTCTCCACCTCATACCCCAGTGTCTCAGAGGGGCTCAGTAAGGTCTGCAATTCAGAGCTGGTAACTCCAGTTCCTCAGCGGCCATCACACCTACAGCACCACGAGCTTTTAAGTTCTGGCACATCAGCCACTTGGGGACTGCTCACAAGCCACATGGGGCTCTAAAGAGAAGCCACTTTCCCCAGACAGGAAGGCTAAAATTAGTTTCCTGCACCTAAAATGCCTCTCAGATTAAATGGCATGCTTTAAGATGTGTAAACAAAAAAAGAGGCCAAGTTACTATTTCAGCTCTCAAACCTCTTCTAGGAACCGTACTGAAAAACATTACCTTTACATTGAGGAAAGAGAGGTGTTACATGAAGACTGCATTGAAATTGTGTGCAATCCTGAAGAGCCACATGCAGAAGAAGCAAGGCAGAGGAGTGAGAGGATGGGCAAATTGGTCCTGAATACACAAACACTGCAAAGTGTTAATCAAGTGTGCTTCTCCCTACATCACATTCATGGCATACGGAACAACATAGTGTAAAAGTTTTCACACTCATTGCTCTTCAATGTGAAGAGAGAGCAGCAGATTTTGTTTCCAGTGAGCAGGGTCTTCTTTGAAGCCTTTACATCTGACAAATTACCAATCAGAGGGAACAAAATTACCCTTTCCATCCTCTCCCGTATTTCCATACTTACACAGCACCAAAGGAAGACAGTCATTTTCAAAATGTTTCCAGTGTTAATATACCCGATTCTT
Source organism: Pseudotriccus pelzelni (assembly GCA_035584735.1). Classification (NCBI taxonomy): domain Eukaryota; kingdom Metazoa; phylum Chordata; class Aves; order Passeriformes; family Tyrannidae; genus Pseudotriccus; species Pseudotriccus pelzelni. The sequence goes on along the minus strand of JAWMRA010000162.1, from coordinate 6,013,461 downwards.
TTAAATAATAAAATACATATGTATTAGGCACATAAAAAGCTTCAAAACTACACATAAAATCTGCAAAATCTACAGCAACCCATGCTTATTAGCACATCTGTGACAGTTTAAGTGGATGCTATTGATTTAGCTCATCAGATAAACGTGTTTACCATCAGCTATGCCTCTCCTATATTTCCAGTGCGAAACTCAACGACAGATACATGATGCAGAGTCTTAAAAAGGACAAAACAAAACAAGCATTGATGACTTGTCATCAGTGATTTCATGCAGAAGCTTCCAGTCCTAAGTCCCTCTTTGCATAAATTCAAACTCATGAATACAGGAGTTCTAAGAGAAACTCCCTCAATAATCATTTTTTCCCCACCACTGCTATTTTTCAGCTGCAAAACAGACCTATCTCATCAGGGTCTTGAGGAAAACGTGCTCACTAACCCAGGCATTCTAAGAGGTAAGCACAGATTATCCTAAATTGGTTTAAATATGATATTTCTCCCCTTGAAAATTCCACTGAGAGATAAAACGCAAAGGGAAGTAGTACACTGAACAAACTGAGGAGTTTCACATTTTTCATTTAACTTTTCTTCCCCTCTGAAAAGACCATCCTCTAGCATTTCCAGATTGATTTTTGAGATGTCAGTGAAGGAAGATAACTAACATCCAGGCTTAATCCCATCAGTGCCACTGCCTCACAGATTGTGGAACCTACAAGAGAAGACAACAAGGGGGAAGCCAGGCATTATGAATTAAAGTATTAACCTGCCATAGCAGGGATACAGCAAGGTAACTAAATACACCCTAAGCACATGCAGCAGCTTTTTTTGGCTGCTAATCCTGAAATGGTGTCAGTTTTTGATAGCTCATGCTATGAAACACATCAGTGCTTGAAAAGTCTCCCTGGCTGCCCTCATTCTGTATTGCTGCAGTTTGGCTTAATAACAGCCAGAAATCCTCCTGACCAGTTTTCTTTCCACTCTGTCATCCTTTTGCTTACCCAACTCAGCTTGTTTATTGCAGACTTCACAGGATCAGAAGTACCTGTCTATGTGCTGACATTTAAATTATATGGGGTTTGCTACTGTTAAAATTGCATTCTCGCTAGACTACAAATATACAGAATCCACTTCTTTCAGAGTATACTCTTAATACCCTACTGAAGACTAAAGACTTCAGAAAAGCATTTTGTATTTTACCAGTTTGCTTGGAGGGCAGGAAACTGCACTAACAAGACTGGATGCAGAACTCCGACACAGGAAGCAACTTTATTACAAGCTCTGAAATACATCACCTACGATATTCTGTACCACCTTTGAAGCTGCCAATCATGGAGCATCTCTGCTAGCTGGTTATGCTGTACATGAAAGTAGTTCAGAAGTTACAGCACAAGACTACAAATTGATACTTTTTGGGTTTATTCCCAGCTTTATTTGTGATTGGCAATGAAACAAGCAGTACTACACCAACTCTAAACTACTCTACCCAAGATTTCAAGCACAAGAGACTGAGTAAGGTACCCAAAATTTTGAAGCCCTGGCAATTGTAGCAAAACCAGAATTTAGCTATTCCAGATATTGGTTACTGTGTAAACCTCAGTCAGGCACTGCAAGTTGAAATCAAACTCCTTGAAACTACACCTTGTTGCAGCAGTACAGAGACATTTATCAGTGGTCACTTTAAAACACTGTGGTAGAGAATTAGTAAATCCTATGCATGATGTGTGCTAATCAGGTGTAAGACAGAGCAAGCAGTATCCTACATTTCACATCAGTGTAGATGGGATGCAACTTTGTTCATAATTTTAACCTTTTTGTGCGTTGCCCAGTGCTTTGCCCTTCCGTTTCAATTGCAAACTGGAGTGTTTTTATTGCTACCACATCATCTCTAAGCTTCTTTTTGCTGATCAGTCCTCTTGTCACTCCTGTATTCCCCTGATCCTCATACCCTCGTCTATTGCCTATGCCCTGTTACTTTAGTCTTCCTGTGTCCTCTTGTCATTTTTCCTTCCTCTGTTCTCCTAGGAGATCTGCCCTATTTTCGTTTCTTTGCCCTATCACCTCTATTTCAAAGTCCAATCTTGCAAACACAGATCTGTGCTAGCAGACTCAAGATGACAAGCTAGCTAGTTCAAAACTGTGACATCTGAGCTCAGGTCAGAGTTGAGAAGAACAATCTCTTGTTTAACAAATAACCAACTAATACCTATTTTTCACTTTGGTGTTAGTTGACTTTGCTGTCATTACTGCATTTGACAACTCAAGCAAAATGCTCATTTTTTGGTAAATTTGCTAAAAAAAATAATTTAATCAATGAAGGCGGTAGTGGCGTGGACACACTCTGCTGATCAGGTTTTGGTAATATTAATTCAATAATATTAAATATGCTTATGTCCACAAAGAGAATAATGCCATGTATACCGTGTCACCAGAAATAATACATGCATCTATTTATCCAACACACAGAAACATTTGAAAAGGCTGTTTCAGCCTGATTACAGATGCATTTTAAATTTGACAAGTAACTCAGCTGGAAAAATAATCATCATGCTATAGTGATATGCTCTTCTTGCCTTTTCTCCCTTTGGCCTTATAGCTCCATGTCCTACTTGTGAGGATTTGAGAAAGACAAGTATTCAATTTGCTCTCTGTGAAGGGATTTGAACCCCCACATCTCCCAGTCACCAGCCAAGAGCTTCTCTCAGTTCGAGTCTCTGTCCTGAGGAGACAGTGGTTTAAGTACAGAATTTCCACTGTCTTGAGGTGGGTTCCTTATTAGATCTATCACAAGGATTATTTTGTTTTGTGAAAAAAACATTTCTACGTGGGGGGAAGGGGAAATGTCATTTGACTTCAGGAACCCAGAATAGAATGGAGAATCCCTATCATGTTATGTGGAAGGAATTATCATGTGCTCATACCAATAAGTAACCAAACATTGATGAGCCTGTGCTCAGATTTTTTTTTTTCCTTCTGTGCACGTTTCTGTGGTCATCTCTACAAGAGAAGCAAAGGTTGCTGAGCAGATTTATAATACCCCAGTCACACCCTGCAGTGGCATCTCTCGAGGCAGACTAATCAGCTCTGCTTCCTGCCTGCGGCATATTAGGTCATCCTTCCCCGGAGAGCCCGGCTCTCCAGCCACACAGGGCACTCCAGACAGGAGCAAGGAGGACAAATCTGTTCTTCCCCAGTCAATCTATATTAAGGGGCTTACACTGCAAAGCAAAGGAAGTGCTGAAAGAGGATACAAATAGATTAATATTACAGCTCGTAAACAATCCTAGGAAATTAAAAACAGTCTGCTTGAACAACATGGAGACTGATGTGCTACAGGCACCCTCCCCAGCTCTCACCATAGTAACCAGAACAGCCAAAATGTCTCTGCCTGTTAGATAATGGCATTTACAGTTGAAAGTATTTTCCTCCATTTCTGTAACACATCATTGTGCAATTGGTTGAAGGACTTCAAACAGCTGGAAAATAATAATAAAAACCAAAACGAAATGTATTTTTTTTTTTTTTTTTTTTTTACAATACGGAGCAAAGGGAGAGAAAAAGAGAAAAGTCCTGTAACACAGTTTCTTCACATATTAAGGCTGCCTCACTACAGAGGTATCCGAATAGATAAAACAGCTACTACTCAGAACAATATACATCTTGCATTCCATCACAGATCATAGATATTTCTGTGTCTGTGTGCAATGAGATCATTTATTTTGGTAGATCATAATTCTAGCAAAACCACTTGTCTATATTTAGATATTCTACTGAAATACTGTTTCCCCAAAGTTCTTGTACTTGAAATGTACATAATCAACAGCCAGTAGCCAAAATAAACAAATTACAATGAATGCACAAGTAAATAAGGGTCTAGTTTTTTTTTTTCCTATTATTATTTCTTCTTTTCAAGCTTTATAAGCTTTCATTATAGAGCAAGTTGAGCAGATAAGAATGGTAACTGCTGTGTTTGTACTCTCTGTTCAACACACTCCTTTAAGCTCACTCTGGAAGGTCAGGCTTCAATCACACCCTCCAGCTTGCATCTTTCCGGCAGCTCACACGGATTATTCTGCTGATACCACCACGTCAAAGGGACCAGGCTTCCATCTGTACGTTCCCCCAATATACTTGGAATTCCTAAAAAAAAAGAAAGCTGCTCTATTTTTTATTTACAGTTCTTTGGCTGTACTAAAGTTAGAAAGTGTGAGGACGTGCACTACTAGCTGTACAACAATCCTGTGCTACAAAGCACAGAAAAGATCATTCAGGATCAGCCTCTTGGTGTCATGTCAGAGGAGGGAAACAAACCCCGGGGAACGTCGTCAGACTTCCTGGCTGTTACAGGAGATGAGAACATTTGCACACTAGAAATACCATGCTGAGGGCTGAGCTCACTTCCAAGCCCTTCCAGCCACATCTTGCCTCCAGCACTGTGGCTTTACATAGGTGTGCAACTCAAAACCAGCAGATCTGCATGGGAGATCGCTACAGTGCAGCTAATACACGTCACAGTTTGAAGGGGGGGGGGTTTACACACCTGAGGTTTGGCTCCTAAATTTCAACTGAAATCAAACATACCTTTCTTGCTCCTCCATGAGGATGCATTTTTCTCAACATAATTCATCACAGAAAAGGCTGCCAGCACTGCCATTTTGTGCTGCCACACAAGATTTTGCTGAGATAGCCATTAGTGCTAATGCTTATCCTGGCAATGGATCATGCTACTGAATAAATTTGCTTGCTGTAATTATTTGAATTACTTAAAATTAGTGAAGTGCCAATCATCTGTTCAGCAGGGAGATGCATACATTTCCTAGCAAAAAAATCAAAGCTAAGTTGTAATAGTCAACCAAAATGGATTCCTGTCTTTAAATTCCTCATAGAGTTACTAAACATTTTAAATTAAAAGCCGCTTGGGCCACAGCAATTTGTCATTAAAGAAAAGTTCTATGGGGGGTTGTTTTAAAATAAAGATTATGAAGAACTCTCATGAGAAAGAATCAATATATAGCAATTCTTACCACAGATGTCCAAGTACATAATTCACATAATTCCCCCAAAACTACTGAAGTTCACTCAGCACTAGTTACATATTCACCAAACCACTGGTATATACTAAAAATACAACACCTGGAAAGAGTGGCTTAGTCATGCACTTTGGATACCACTTTTCACTACAGCCTGCATTGCCTCACAATCACGCCCCGTCCCTGCGGAAGTGCTGGAGATAAGTCAAAAATGTAAATCCTCACCGGATGAACTACCGGCTGAGTTTAAACCCACTGTTGTTAAACACCCTCATATCATGTTTACAGGTCATCAGAGGCCCTGACTGCAAGCAAGATACTATTTTCTCGGTGTTTATAGAATCAAAAAGGTGCAAGGGAAACCCCAGATTTCTCAGCATACAGTGAGTGGCTGTTCCTCTATTCATTGCTGAATTCTCAATTTTTACTTCAATGGGCAGCTCAGAAATGAGGGTACATAAATACTGCAGCAAAAGAGTTGTAAATAGTTTTACTGACCCTATTAATTTCCAGTGAACACAACTATAAAAGGAAATGAAGGTATAATTACAGTGATTGTTGAAGGGACACCTCTCCCCCCCCCCACATATCTGCATTTTCAGATATTTATACTTTACAAGCAACTTGCCTTGAAAAGCTGTACCTTCTCACAGGACCTTGCCTCTGCTTTTATGACTACTTTTTTCCAGATACCCCCCCAACTAGGGCAGCAACCACCAGCAGCACTGAGGTGCCAACTCTTGTGTTCATTGAAGATTTGGTAACTGTTTATACCCATTCAGAACGAGCACAAAGGAAATGAATGGCAAATTTGGGTTTGGAAGCAGCATGTCTCCACTTTTCACTGCAACAAATATAGATGACAGAAGGCAATGACATGTCAGGTTTAGATGATAACCCACTTTCAAGGCAGATGCCCCAAATCTCCTCTTTTTCCTTTCCCTTCTGTTCCCTCCTCAAATAACTGATAACTTTATCAACTTTGATTTTTGCAAGCACAGACTCGTAACAGCTTCTGTTCAATTCAGGTGAAGTCTGAAGGTCCCACAAAATCTCAAAACCCCCCCAAACCAGAAGAGCTTCAAATACTAACACTGAAGCTGGAAGTGCAAACACAAAACACTGCATCTCAGGTTACACATCATGTATCTTACCAAAAGCTATTTTGTTTTTATCTCAGTGGCACACATATAGTAGACAGCAGTCACTTCAACTCATTCTGTAAACTATGGATATTACAATAATTTTCTGCAATGAAAGTTAGACAGCCACCTGAGGTTTGGATTTGGTAATGCTTTAGTACAGGGAACAATGCAGTCAGATGCAGGTACGGACTCAGTTCTTCCATACTTTCCTCACAATTCATTGATTTCCACGAACAATACTCTTCTGAGCAAAGACCAAAGCAAAGATGGAAATCGACATGTCTACTCCATCCCATTCTTGTTGTATTCACTTTTTTTGGGTGTGGATATTTTTTGGGAGCTTCATTTTTCTTTTTTCTAGGAAGCAAAAGAAGGCCAGATTGCCTCTGTTTCGTGTTAAATCACCGTTAGAATAATAGCTCTGTATTTCTTTTATTCTTGATGGTGTGACATTCTAGAGATGTTTCCTGGTTAGGGATAAAGACTCATTTTTCTTTCAATTTTTTTTTAAAGGATTGAAAATGATGTGTATATTTGCATCATACTGCCATTATATGAAAACCTGACCTTAGAAGAAATTTATAACAACAATATTGAGTGAATAAGATGACATTTGCTTATTTTTTGGACCACTTCAATTTCTGCATTAGTGACTAAATCCAAGCAGTGTACATTATGAATCAAGATATGATTCATTCTGCCATGAATTAATATGCATTAACTTAATGAAAAAATCTAAAGGTTATTCAAAAATCCCACCAGGGTGCACATGTTCCAAAGATAAAATTAATCAGACTACACAGTTTCAAGACAGTCTCAGTCCTGCAACACGGTTGTTTTCATCTCTTCACGACTTCAGTTCAGACACAAGAGCTGAGTGCCTGCTAACGCTTCACATGGCTATTCTGCACATTGGCTGTAAGGAAACACAGTAATTCTGACCAGGGAAGAAGTTAGGATTTCTCTGTCTCATCCCTACAAGGTTTGGTCCAGGTCAGAAGTTCAACCCTCCTATGCCATTAGTAACTTACCACTGCCTCGGTCTCAAGAGCAGTGGAAATACTCCTCAAACATTCTGATCCAACATCACATTTACAGTTTATCAGTTGTAACTAACCCAGCACAAGGTGGCATCGCTTTAAATGCCAACACTAGGGTAAAGACTGCAGTGCAACCGCAGAACTTGCACTGTACTGATCACTAACAACCCCCATCAACCTCAGTATAAACTACAGACTCATTTACAACTGCCATTAATGCAGCTTCAGGAAGTTATTTAGTTAGGAAATATGAGGAAAATAATGCAAAAAGCTACTCACTTCTGTACAGTCCTCAATGAAGCGGCCATTTACATACTTACCCCTAATTAACCTGCAGAATGGATTTTTGTTTTTTGTTTTGTACTTTTTATTTCATTTTACACTGGGCACCATGATTATAAAGCGGGAACAGTTCAGATATTTTTTTAAATATACTTCGTGTCCTAAATACCCAGGCCTTAAAGAGACTATTCTTTTCTGCTGAAATGCACATCCCAGTAACGAGATGAAGAGCAAAACACTTATAAAAGCACAGGTAAGAGTGGTCTTAAAAAATAAATTGTTAAAATTCCTGAAAAGAAAAGCCCAGCCAACACTCTGACTATTTCAGCCTCTATCCTGTGCATGACCACCTCTTAACTGCAACTGAGTTCTTGATTCAGTTCGTGAGACAGTGACTGGTACAACCAAGCAAAGGGACAGCTACTCCAGGGATGGAAGTCTCTCTGAGAAGAGGATTTGTCAGAACGTTCCATCATGCTCTTCCCAGCAGACTGAGCACAGATACTGCTTAGCTCCAGATGGACATATCACACGTTTTCAGAAATAAAGACATAAAGTGAAAATATGTTCCAAATAACAACTTTCTCTCCTCCCTTCCCCCATGCTCCAATTATAAACCTGTCCCTAGTTTTGTGGGATTTATCTCGGCATGCCCTCTGCAGTGTGCCTACCATTGTGAATGGCAAAGAATTGCATCATGGCATTGTTAATAGTCATTCACAGGAGTGAGCTGTAATGCCTTTAAAAACCCTCACAGGCTAAGTTGGGCTAAACAAGTAGCCTGATTTTAAAACTGCTGAACAGACAAGCAACTCCCACTCTCCAGTGAAGCTGCTGAGTGCTCAGCACTTGAGAACTGGAGCGCTCTGTAATCTCTGCTCCGAGTTTGCCTTCTCAAAATTTTGGCTTTAGACAAAGATCTATCGAATACTAATCCTTGCCATAGGAGTAAAGTAAAAAAAAACCTGACACTTTTAGTGAGAGTCTGAACTACTCTTAGTTTTTGTGCTAATCATGGAGCTTTGACTGGAAATGTGATGGCAGGTGTAAGGGGCAAAGACTTGGGTGCTCACTTTCAGAAACCTGTGTTACAGACCTGGATTCTGCCCACCATCTCCTACATCACATAAAGGAAACCTTTGGAAAAATTATCATATACTCTTGTTTCATTAGACTTTTTCACAGTATCCCTTTAGAGTTCCAAATATAAAACAGTAGTTAATAGTATATTTTAATATTTTGCACCACACACCAGCCCTACATAGATTAATATTTTGTTGCCTTTTTTAGAACGACTCCTGTCCCCCTCAGCTGTGGAATAGCTTCAAGCAGAAGTAGCAGGCATCAGAAGACAAAACAGTAACTGCATTTGACAAAGCCCTCAAACTCTCTTTTACAATCTCACAGGCAAAGTGTTATTGTGTATTTATTGTGTGGATTTTGAGTTCCAGTTAAAGAGCTGATATCCTGGATAACAGAAAAAAGCCTAAGTTCAAGTACTGGGGGCTTTTCCCCCTCATCTTTCCAGCACTCTCCATTGGACTGACTGTACAAACACCCCAAAGTATCTCATGCGCCTACCTCAATCTCTTTTCTTATTTCCAAACTTAGGATTTCTGAAAAATGAACAAACAGAAAAGATGACAGTCCCTGTTTCAGACAAGAGCATGAACTCCTGTTTCTATGAAGTTTTACTCAATAAAAATCAGTAGTACTGTCAAGATTACAAAAAAAAAAAAGCAACATGCCAACCCTACATAAAGCTCAAATGACTACAAAGAAGAGATGCTGACATTAGTAACTCAATGTACTCATGCTGTCTACTGAAATTTGCTGTCCTTTCAGGTTACCCTACGGAGACTTGGACAAGATGAGAAAAGGACATTATTCCAGGACCACTAAGATTGGGATCAACTGCAACCTTGTCACTTTGATTTCTCAATGTGACGACAGGAAATTCAGAAAGTGAGAAAAAGACTCAAGATGCAACACACAAATTTATTCCCAAACTTGGAATTTTGCTCTAAGCAATCTTACTATTATTGTGAATGTTTTTATACATACCTTAAACCTTAGAGAATACTATAATGTAGCAAAATGATCTAGCAGTGCCCGAAATCCATTGGTGTCTAAGATATGATTGAGGACAAAAGGACTGTAAGGCATGTGCTGACCATTCTTCAACCACAACTTTTACAAGTAGATTTCCCTTCTCTTTTGGAGCATGCTACAAAGCAAATGACAGAATTTAAAGTATGTGCAAGACCCAAAAGAAGATAAAGCACTAACAAAAGCAGTGAGGTGAGCGCTATGAGAACAGATGGCTCTTGTCCATCTGCCCCATCCTACTACCAAACTGTTCTTGATAATTTTAATAAATGGTGAAGAACTTAAAAGGCACAAGGGGTAAGGTAGCTGGCTAGTGCCTATTCCTTATTTTCTACATTGCCCTTGACAGCAGTTGGAGTCACAGCCAGCAGCCTTACAGGTCAGAAAAGCACTGTTCTTCCTGCACAGCATGGCCTGCCAAAACACAGAGCAGCATAACTTCTCTTTTTAAAAGCAGTCAGCTTGCCTGCCTCATACTCAAACTTATCTGGAGTGCTAACCTCCTTTTTCTTACTGCCACTGACATTTGTTGGTATGCACTGGAAGCAATCTACCAGTATCAAGTAGATAGGTCCCTTTCATTAAATATGATTTCCAGAAAATGAGCCATGTTTAGTCCTAGTTTACAGTTATGTATTGTAAATACCATGCTTTGCAATCTGATGATAAAAACACCCGCTCCAAAAATTAGGCAGAATTTGTGCTGTTTTCTTCTCACTCTGAGTTTCCATTACAGTGAGCAGTTTGATTCTGCAGCCCACGGGAGCTCTTTTCCTGTCAAGGTCATCACAGAGGGCTGCTGAATGACCCTCCAAACAGGCCCTGCCTGCTTTGCATTTAATTTGACATTACAGTCATGTTCTGCCACAGTGGATCTTCCTTACAAATACATATGTATGTGTACAGAAGTGAAAAACAAAGCGATGAGCCACATCTTAATTTTGTTTTCAAGATCTTATCGTAGCCGACACCTAAAAGCAGAACCGTGAGTGAATACAGAAGTCAAAGGCTGGCTGTACAGCTCAGAGTGAAATATTCCATTGTAAAGACATCTTTTCCTTTAGCAGAACCACAGATTTTCACGACCGAAAAGCCTGAAAAGTGACGAGGAATAGGAAGGACTCCATCCTCTGCTGAATACATATGTATGTGTGATACAAAGGAAAGGAGGAAGAGGTTAGGGTTAGGGTAAGGTAAGTAGAACACTCATAGTTGTGGACACCTACTTCATATTCAAGTAAACAGGGAAAACAGGGAACAGAAGCATGCAGCTGAACTCATTAAATGACACAGACACTGCATCGGGAATAAACAGAAGTGAGAGAAAAAAAACTAAGGCAGAAGCAGATTAGCTTTTTAGTTCCATTGCATTTGGTTTGTTTTGGTGGGTTTTTTGCTTCTTTTTTTTAAAGGCAGCGCTAGGGGGCAATGCAGAAGGAACCTGCATCCTGCATAATACCCAGCTGGGACTGCTCCACAATTCTCGTGCAGCACATGGGGCTTGGGAACTTTTTAAAGAAAATTTCAAATCTCTTGCCTAAAAGATTATTTTTATTGTTTCCAAACAGATCACATGATTCCCCCTCACCCCCCCAAAATATTAAGTTTCCAAGTAATATGGTAATGTTAACAGGCTCTGCACAAATCTGCTCACATCAGCACTTATGGGGATGGTCAAACTGATACATCTGAGAGATGGATAAAAACAACGGTAGTTCTTGAGTTTAACTCTACTCTTAAATTCAATAAAAAGTTATGCTCCTGTTTAAGACTTACTCTGAAAAGTCAGCCTTGGATTTTTTTTTCCTTCGATTTCTGTTTAATAGCATCATAAATTAGAATGTGTCAGGCCATTATTCCTGTTTCAAAGGTTCAGCTTTCAGACAAATCGCCCTTACTGCAAATACAATACTTCATTATTCTGTATAGTTTCATCAATACCTGTGGATGAACAGACACCCTCTGGTTTTATTTTAATTGCCAGCAGTTGATCTTCAAATATGTTCATTTACTGAGGTACTAAGTTGCTAAATTTATTGCATTAGTCAGTATGAGGCTCCATAATAAAATCTGTACATTTTTTCAAACTCCTCATAATTTTCACATTTTTAAATGATTTCTCTCATACTGTATATCTAAAAAAAAAGTGGCTGCTGAAATCTGCTTTAAGAACAAGACTGTGAAAACCATATAAAACATATTTAACACAAGTTTGCTATAGCTGCTTGGAAACCTTTTCTCTCAAATAGTTTGCTACTAGGTGATTATAATATTACCACAGTAAGAATCACCCTTGAACTACCTTTTATCTTCCTGTTAAAATATGAAGAAAATAAGCAGGCTTGAATCACCTAACCCCAACTATATTTTGACTCAGATCCGTGTCTTCCTTGTTATCCACATTAGCTGTCTGGGTTTTGTACCTTTAAACTATCACTACACTCATCCTCACATCCTTCTTTCTTTAAAGGAAGGCCGATATATCCTTATATCCTCCATGGATGCATTCTAAAATAATGTACAACTTCATTTTCCGCTGGGCCTGAATCATGTATGACAGAATGACTCTTCTGGCTATAAAAGCAAAGCTACTTACTCACGTCACCTGCCTAGGAAATACTTCTTCCCATTTTTACCTTCCGAAACTATTTCAGCTGATGATCCTAATGACAGAAAATTGTTTCTTACCAGGTGGCAAGGAAATTCCAGGGCATTGTATATAACTGGTGTGGAAGGAGCTCTAAGAAGCAGGGACAAAGTGCAGCACAAGTACTAATGAGAGGAAAGAGGTCAATTGCTTTCACTGTCACTTGTACTCATCAGTTCATTCATTCTTTTGAAGGAGCAGTACAAGATTTACATAGTGAACACATATGAAGAGCATGAAATGTTCTACATTAAACTTGTTTGAAAACTGAATTTAGACAAGAAAATTGATGTGAGAAACCACGTTGTACCAAACAGGCTTAAATTTGTCGTGCCTGGATGACAGAAATAGCTAGATCCCACCACTGTTTAGGGTAGACTGACAGCCCCCTGTTTAGGTTTTTCTGTACCAAAGGGATGTGTCCTTCAGAGTCAACACAATGTGAGTGGAACCAGATGCCAGAGTTACACAGACCATCTTTTTAAATAAATTTTCAGCTGCAAAACCATTCCAAGTGACACTGCCCTATTTGCTAAGGCTTTCCCCAGTGATAACTCCTCACTGGCATTCTACTGCAAATATTAATTACTAATTAGTAGTGATACTGCCTCCCAAGCAACCACACACAACAGTAATTAATGTAAATGAAGTTACAGGTCTGTTCAGGGGAGCAGGGAAAAGGGGAAGAGGGCCCTGTGCATCACTTGCACAGCATTAGCCCCAGCTGGTAAGAGTAGATGTGCATCCCCCAGCACTCTCATACACTGCCTCAGGGCTGTGTACTCTGCATTTACACCCTTCACACCCAGCTGAGACTTTGCCTGAAGACGGCCATCTCCATCAGGATAAATTTGAGTCTTACCACTTACAGTGCCTCCTGTTTTAGTGTAAACATCATTTATTCTCACAGGCTGCAAGACCAGTATGTCAATACCTTTTAACAGGCAAACAAGCCCAGGCACTGCCCCAGCCAAAGGTACCCAGCAGGAAGAAGCTGGAAATGAGCAGAAGAGGGTGTCCCTGTCCCAGGAAATGCCACCATGAAGGGACCACAGTTCCACTTCCTCCACCACCTCCCTCCTTTCACAGATTTTCCCATTTGCTCCCCTGATGCAAATTCCAAGATAGTTAAAAATTCCCAGCACACTAGAATCATTCAGATTAACTGGGTCTTATCAATACTGTGAAGCCCATACATGTTCAGGAGCTTTTCAGAAAGATTCCTGCTTCCTAGTTTAGAAATTGACTGACAAAAATAAGTGATGTGATCTTGGATAAGAGCATGTCCTTCAGAACCCTACTAGGAAAAATTACACAAATATCAAGTAGTACAGCAAGGCTGATGTTCTTTTTAACTTTTGGTTTTCATATTATTTCATTAAGAAAAAGAACAAGAGTGATAAAATTGTTCTCTACAAATTATTCCATGAGTGATGTGTCCAAAGAGACAAGAGGAGGAACACAGGGAACACAGCTTGCAGTGATCTGTTTGTTTGACATGAATAAGCCTACAACAAACTAGAAGGCCACACACACAGAAGCCATATATAATGGTTATATAGCCATCATTAACCAAAAAATAATCATTCCCATAAACAGGAGTTTTAAACAAAACCATATAATGGTGACCATGGAGCACCACATTGCTTTCTAGTATTGCTGTTCCCAATATAATCACGCTTTAAAAAAAAATTATTCAGACAAATCAATCCTTGTTTACATTCACAAACTGCTAATGCGCTACAGAGAATTCTCAGCATATGCAATCTCCTGTGAGCACAAACCTGAAATAAGTCTGTGATGGTAACACTAAGAGTCTTAAATATACTTAGCCATGCATTTAATTCAGACATAGTAAGACATGGTGTGTATTACATTACAAAGAAATGCTAAAGAAAATACTCCATGTGTGTTTTTTCCCCTGTCCCAACGGTTTATTCTCATTCTTCAATGCCAAGGGACAAAGGCCAGGTTCGCCCCATGCAACTTGGGGAATGAAAAGATAGAAAAGCTCATGTCTGTTTCCATTTATCCAGCAAACCTTCAATTGACTGACCAAGGACCTGGCAGTCAATGGAATGCAGCAACCTGCTTCTCCATTAGCAAGTTAGAAAATAACTGGGAGACAATGTGGCAATTATTGTTGCTGCTGTAAAAATTTATAACTATTGCTCCTATTCCAACCTCGAAATCTGAAGTGTTTAGAAGAGTGATGAAGGAGAATTCATTATAATTTTGGTTTGATCAGATACCAAAAACTTCATCACCTGAAATGAGGACCTAGCACCAATTTAATAAAATGCCTGTATACAGCATTAAGATTTAAAACCTGTTTGAGAAGTGGAAGACCCAACAGCTAGGCATGATACCCTGGCTTCAGCTTTTGAAATTAATAAGGAGCTTCAGAAGCATTTCTTTTTTCAGCTTAAACCCCTAAATTGCCTACTTTTGTAATTATCCCTTCCCTGCTAAGGTACCTTCGTACTTTCAACAGAAATACGAGATGGAGACAGTTCCCTCCTAGCAGGGTGTTGGCTCTCTCTACACCCTGAAACTCTTGCAAAGCACCATCCCCTACTCTTCCTGGAGTCAGCCAGAGGAAAAGGAAAGCTGCAGGTCCTACCACCACCTCCACAAGCTGGAGATGCGGTAAAGAGACTCAGGAACAAGCCCACGCCCGGTGAGGGTTATACAGATATACCAGCTCTTCTTCGGAAGTCAAGGGGGATGGCCAGATGCATTTAGTTTTCTCAAACTGGGACTGACAGATTGACCAAAGTATTTTTAATGTAAGAGAATCATCATATCAATGTGATAAGCATTTTAACACCTACCAGACCTACCTAGGCACTATCACTGAGACCTACTGAATTCTATAGTTGCATCAGTCACAGGGTTTGGAAAAAGGAAATCCCAAAGACTAAAACAGAGACCTTTCAGGTTCTGTGGAACCTGAAAAAGGTCTCCATATGATCCAAAATAAGTTGGAGCAAGTTGAAGTTTACACAGTGGTTTAAAAGCAAGTCTGTTACAGAAACTTTTCAATTGGTCCCTGTCCCATTGATTATTGCAAAACTGCAGGATGTATCTGAAGCTGATCCACTGTGTCTCTTGCAGCTCATGCTCACTTTCTATAATCAAATTTAACTGTAAGCTAATTGTACATAAACCAATTTACTGCAAAAGGACACAACCTGACCTGGACAGTGAGTGCCCAGCTCCTGGAGCAGGAGAGACTGGAAGTCCTCCAGCTGAGGCACCAGGCACCAGCAAGGACCCACACGTGCAAGTCATGCTGGAAAACTGCCCAGTGTATCCAGCAAAGGCCACCAAGGAAATGGACCCCATGAGGGGTCTCAGTCCTTTGGGTGATAAAAGGAGTCAAAACACACAGGCTCTGTTCTGGAGATGGAAACCCACTGTAAAGTGACCAGTGCAACATGAAGAAAGTGTTGAGAGAACAGAGGATCCAACCCACAACCAGACTCAAGGCCATAAATTGGGAGGGCATCCAGTGGAAAGGTCATTCAAGGAAAGCAGCAGCTTAGAAAGCCAATCAGGAGATGCTGAAAAAGAAATTAAAAAATAGGAGAAGGCAGCACAGTCCTGAGAATGAAGGCAACACTGGGAAATGACTGGTCCTAGAGCAGCTGGGAACATGGCTCATTGAAGCAAGGGGGAGATTATCCACACCCGTACTTCTACTTCTTAGACCTATCCATCAGAAAGACAAGAAAACCCACTATTCACACATGAACTTTCTGGAAAAATCTCAGAGCTGTAGGATGAACTTATGTCATAGAAGCCAATAATCTCAGATTTCACGTTCTCTCATAACCTGCAGGATTTCTGTTAAAAGAAAAGGCATGTTAAAAAAAAATCCTTGTTTGTTCAGCAAGAGTGGTAATTGAGCACCACGATGGAACGACTGTCACTTAGGTTAAAAGTTCTGCCACTTATCTACAGTGAATTATGTTAAAAATTCAGTAACATAAGACACCAATGCTGTTTCATTTCACATAGACTGTAACAATAACATCTACTTACGATTTCTCAACAGTGTATACCTAGGGGCTAGGAGCTGATGACTAATACTACTGAAGCTAGATAATGTCAATTATAGTATTTTTTCCTAGGGAAAATGAACATTTGAAATAGGTACCTTAAAAACAATAAGATGCTTAATTTTCCATTACATATGCTTTATTTGGTTCCAGTAGGATAAAAGGAAAACAAAAGAATTACCAGGTACCAAAGTGACCCAGTCAAGGTGTCAGGAATCAATTCATTTTAATTTTTCTGTGTCAATTAAGAAAATTAAGATGACAAGAAAATGTAAATGTGTTTGATTCAAGGAAAACTATCCTAAAGCCTGAAGTTTTAGAAAACAACTTAAAACCAGTCATAATGATTGAAAACTACTCCGTTCTACTGTTCTTAGGCATTTACTATGTGGACAAGCAACTGAGGAGTATCTTCCAGAAGTTCCAGGGGCTCTTTGTGCTCTGGTTTCTCATTAATACATCTGCTGAAAGTGTGAGGTATAAGAATCTATCACATCAATGAAATGGATGCTAAAGCTGAACAAGTAGAAATTTGCAAGCAAATTTGCAACCCAAATCTGTTTATTGTGCTCTAAATTCAATTTTCAGCATAGGATGTATTGACATATTGAGGAATAAGACCATCACCACACAGTCAAATTTAAATCTGTAAGAACCATTTCTCACCCACAGAAACCTGAAATTAACAACACAGTGTAAATCTTACTTACCAAGATAAGAGGAGATACAGTTTTGTCATAGAGTTTATTTGCATTTTGTTTCACAAATCTAAGCAGATTTTTATTTCTCAGCTTGTCAGGAACAAACCAAGTTTAGAAATCAATTTACACTCCAAGTACTAACTTAATTTTATGAATAAATTAAAAGCTACAAAATCATTTAGAAAAGCCTACCATGAACATTACCATTAGCAATGACTACTTCTCCACTGGGAGCAAACAGCAGTGAATATTCTCCCCCAACAACCATCATGTGCAGGAGAACTGAAGCAAGCCCATCAGTAAATCTAGTGGTAAAAGACAGCTTTGAGGGAAGTGCAGTTCCACCGTGAATCTCAGAAACAGAACACCGCTGCTCCTCCTTGTCAGGACAAAAGCTGGTCTTCACAAGTGCCAAGTTATGAGCACCAGAAGACCCACTGTCACCACTGACATGCAGATGAATCATTTGACAATATGAAGATGAAATGCCAAGAGCTCAGGCCTCTCCTCTTGGCTCCACTGAAATCAGTGATGTTATTTCAGGAGAGACAGGCTTTGCTTTTAAATCTGGCTCCACCAGAGTCATGGGCATCTCTTCTTCCAGACCACTCCTGATACTGCAGTGGGGAATAGCTCATCACACCCAAGAACCTCTGATCTCTCAGCATCTACCCCCACACAAAGTGACGCTTCCACCCCTCGAAATTTCTCATCCCAAAGACACAGAGCTGACCAGCTTTCCAACAGCGTGCCACAACAGAAGAGTCCCCTCCGGAGACAGCCACTAATGCTGCTGAGTCAAACCTTGGAGTTACGACAGAGCAAATGTCCCTGGCAGAGATTGCAAAGTGTGTTCCCAGTGCAGTGAGCCCAGAGTATTGGCTCAAGAAAAGTGGACTGAGCTAAATTATCTATTAGTCAAAAAAAAACAAAGCTGGCTGCTCTAAGCATTCTGACCCCAAATACTGATTTTTCAACCTGCTGCATAAGCAGCTCGCTCTTCCCTGCACAGCACATTCATATTTGATACAAAGCAATGGAACAGAATGCTGAAGTCATGCTACAATGATCAACTAACCAAGGCAGACAGGTGAATTAATAAATGGATTACAATCGCATTAAGAGTTCAGCATGAGCTCTCTCCTGTGTACTTTTAAGAATACTCTTTTTACACATTTCTGGTAGGAATTTCCATTATTGATTTACACCTTACATACACTGACTTACACTACACATACACACCAGCCACAGTAATTGTGCAGGCTATCTAAAGATCTTGGATGAGGCGTGGGAGGAAGGTAACAAAAGATTCCCCAAAACAAAAAATACGCATTTCTAACAAAGCTTCTCATATGAGAGTTCAATGTGAAATTTCTCATTACTCAGAAGTGACTGGTGCCCAGCAAATAACCATAAAACTAAACAGAAAAGGGACTTACTGAGTTTTGAGCTTGTCTAATTTATTTCTTATTCCTGCACTTCTGATTATCATTTAAAGCTACAGAAGACCCTATGAATGTTCATGACTAATTTCATTCTAGCAGTTTGAAGGAGGAGAGAAAAGAATACTTCTCTTTTGTCAAAAACCAAAACACATCTTACACCTCTAGTGACATCTGAGTTCAATGCTCTTCTGTAATTGAGATTCCAAAATTTACTGAGAAGTCATGACACAAACATACAAGATAAAGCCACTCTATAACGCCCTGGGATTCAACTTGACAGTTTCAAAACACTGACTCTGTAAAAGCATGTCTGGAAGTTGCAGGACAACTGAAGCTCAAATGCAAGAGGCACAAGCTGCTGGCAGGGAGGAACCCTGAAGGATGCAACAGAGAAACTAATTAGGCTTTCTGTTCCATCAGAGCTAATCCTGTTCAGTGTAGCCTCAGCAATAAATATTGATGCGATACCTTCATCATCCTTTGAAAGCTGTATCCCCATGGAATACCAGAGTGCTAAAGCACAGTATTGTTCTCCTTTCATCTAAGTTGTCCATCCTTCAAAACAAATCTCAGTGACACCTCCTTGTTTGTTTCTTATCTTTATCCTCTCCACCAAGACTGATATTTTCAGCATACTTGCTGCAAATCTACTCCTTTGGCCAATCTGTTCGAAATGCACAGTTACTGCATGTCTTTATGCTCAAAAGTAAGGCCCTGTTTGCAGGTTAAGGCTTATTTTTGGGGTACATCCTAATCATACAACTCCAAAAAATCAGAACACGCACCTCTGATTGTGGTTTTCCCATAGAAAACTGTGTGTGACCTTTTCCTTGCTGCCCTCCTGCACCTTTATTTCAGAACTTGTGCAAGAACAGGAAAACCAAGAGTTGATGAGAAGGGAATGGGAATGAGCACCCCAATAGTCAAAGAGCAGAGGGAAGACTTGCCACCACTCAACTCTAAAGATAAATGAGACAGAAGGCTTGGGAAAGGCTAAATATGGAGAAAGCACAGCTGCCAAGAAAGGAAGTATCTAAAGAGAACAGGAAGGCAGTCATGGAAATACCCATTTCAGGACACCTACTTTTAGGATGGACAGGTGGCATAACTCACTGGAATCCCAGACTCAGTTTAAGTTTTCACCTGGCTCGAGAGTTTACACCCAAACACCATTTGTTTATCTAATGCTCCTTAGTTCACTCAGTAATGCTTTCCAAATACATCTTCACTGGCCATTCAGGGAGTCGTTTTTTGAATCAAAAGAGTAAATTTAAAACCTTCCCCCAACAAACTGTGAAAAGAAGGGCATCATTCTACCAAGGCCAGAAAAAAATAGTTACTTGTTTAAAACAGATGTCCCTTTCTGTTGGGACATCCTGGGCCAAGCCCGTGTTTAACACTAACACGTAAACAGCCTTAATGTGCACTGGTCATGAGGGACACGCTTCTGCCTGCACGTCCCAGCCGCCTCAACAATTCCAACAGCACGAGGAAAAATCAGAGGCAGCAGTGAAACGCCGCTTCCTGCGGGCTCAGGAAGCTGTAGCCCCTCCACACCGGAGCTTTCAGGTTTGCAGTCACGCCCTGGTGCTGCCTGCAGCTCGCGTGGCGAAGGCTCGAGGCGCAGGAGGGCAGACCTCGCCGCTGCCTCGCGAGACGTCGGCTGAGCGCGGTGCCCTTGGCCTCCCGAGCTCACAGCAGCAGCTCACAGAGGTGAACATGTCCAACTGCTTCCTCCACACGCCTCCCCCAAGACCAGGGACGCTGCTCCAGGCAACAGAGGGTGGATTTGCACAGGGCAGCTGTGGCCTCCTGCCCACAGAGAACATCACCTTGACTAGGTGAGGATGCAGGCAGACCATCACCAGCCACTGCTGGAACAGCAGGTGAGGCTCCAAAGTTTCCTTAATCCTAAACCCCCTCGGCTGCTCTGTCTTGTTGGCTGTTGGGTTGGTCCTGTAGAAGACATGGATCTGTAGAAGCTTAAACCCTAAAAAGTGGCAGGTGCTGTAAAACTATGGCTAGATTGCTGGACACCATAAAAACAATGTGTATAACACAGTAAAAAGATTAACAGTCAAAATTTAAAAGCCACCCCAGAATTTAGTTGTAGATTTATCTTCTAGTCCTGAGGCAACCTATTATGCCTGACAAACATTTTGTGTGTCAGGAAGGTATCCTAATTTACCACTAAAAGCGATTTCAATTATATTTTTCCATGCTTCCTTCCAAAGCTGCTCTTTGCAATTCTGGGAGAATAGAAAGGCCAATGTGGTTTAATTTGCCTTTTCAACAAGCTTTACTGAATCCTTCACCAAGGAAATGGATTAAGCATGAGGCTGTCATACACCTTCATATGGTAGGAAGGCAAACACATGCTCAGAAAATAAAGGGTGGGAGTCTGAATATATTCTCTGCAACAATGATAAATATTTCAGATGTCTTTCTCTACAATACTCAAGGAAATTCACACTGTAAATTAATATACTGAGTTAATACTTAAAACAAGTTAGAAAAAGCTGAAGAAGTCCACTTCCTAGGTTTAACAATCTGTTTGAGTGTAAACACATGAAAATCATCCATTTCCAAGTGGGAGGGGGAAATTATATGGATACCAGAAAAGCAAAAAACTGCAACATAGAAGGTAATAATAAAATTTGCCTTCTTAAGTAGTTTCAGGCAAAAGGCTTACGCCATAACAGAAATTAGTGCCACTGAAATTGGGATTTCATTCTGTAATTTAATTTAACCACAATATTTCCGAGCCCCAGAAATATATAAAACTGATCCAAGTCACATACAGCAAAACCATAGTTTTTACAAGATAAAGGCTTATTGTAAACTTGCTTTTCTAAACCAAGTCCATAATATTCATTTACACGAGCACATGTTGATTATCAGTCTCTCCTTTAAAAAAGGCTTAATTCAGATACCTGTTTACTTGTAATCCTGTGTTTGGAATACACCATGAAAACTATAACCACGTTGAAATTCCATACCTAACATATATTTAAAACACTGGAATATTGAAATAATGCAAAACAACCGAGTTGCAATGGTAATACCGATTCCAGCAAGGAACACACCCATCAGCATCGAGCATAAACAAAACCATCCCCATTCTACCATCATTCCTATTTTAAAGAAATTATCAAACCAAAGCCCCTCCACACCCAGAAGCAAACAGCTCCAACACAAAATTACTCAAAACCAGCATTACAGCAGATTGTCTGTACAGGGAGTTACCTTTTTTCCTTTCTTTTTCCTGTGAGCTGGTTTAGCATTTTTCTCCTTTGCTTCCTCACTCATTTTTCAGCAGGTAAATATACAGGGGAGGGGGAATAAAAGAGATCACTGCTTGTATTCCAACATGCAAAGCCACTGCGAGTAGTCACAGCACTGAAACCAAAGTCCATCTGCTGACGTTTCTCAGACAAGTAACAGAATAACTGCTGTGCAAAGGCAGTCTCTGCTCCTCCTGCACAGCCTGGAATCGCTCATAGCCTCACTCTGTTTTGCCCAGTGAGGAACCGGGTGTTCTCACATCAGTCCGATCCCTCTAAAGAAAAGAAAAGGCGTTTTCCTCTCTCATTCTTCACCAGTCTTTGCTGCCGAGGTAAGATCTTGTCAATGCCTTCTAGCTCGGTCATCCACAGCGCTTCCAGGCTCTTAAATGGAGTTGATGAGCCACACAGAAATTAGCTGCAGACACTGACAGGTCTCAGAGCCGTTCACCAGCGCATGATTTGCCGTTTCTCACAGACAGGGAAAGTGAGCCTGAATCGCTCGGGCTGCCGGTCGCGTACAATACCGACATGTGTTGAATGCATCAGGGCATACCAGAAAAGGAAGCCTCCAAGAGTGATAAAAGATCAGGTTACTGGATCTTAAAGCCACTCCCAGGCAGATTCAAACAATAAAAGGCACAACGCGCTGCTGAAGAAATTGCTAGAGGAGATGTTTATGCCCCATCCAAGGGACCTGAAAATTGCCACTCTGAACAATAAGCTTTGTGATATTAATTATTCATCTCATAAAAGCAGCAACAGTATTTTGGCAAAACGCAAATTTACAACTATCCCTGCCTGTGCGAGCTCGCTCCTCCCTTGTACGCCTGTTCCTATGCCAGGATTTGCACGGTCCCTGCTCACGCAGCTCTCACAGGAGCGTTACGTGCCTCATGTATGTGCACGACTAGCAAGTCACAGATCATGTTTCCACATGCTGTGACCTACTCCACAGAATGCTTCGGCTGCTTCCCCGCAAGTCTCATGGAAAATAAATCAGGGGAGGTCAGAGACTTCATAGCAGTGATTCTCTCTCTCCTCTGTACCCATTAAGACATTACACGCAACCCACACGTTACCAACAGCCATGACAGCAGTCATTCAAGACATGCCTGAATCACAGCCTTACCACGTTTCAGGCTATGCAGCTCTGTAGGTACATCTACAGATTCCTACATTGACCCTTAGGATCCCCCTCAGGGAAGCTGAGAGTGTGGAACAGGTAGCAGACATCATGCAACAGCCCCATCCACTGTACTCATACTGCAGACCTGAGATAGCAAAACACTAATTTGCCCATTTTTGAGGTGAAATCAGTCACATCAGAGGCGGCAAGTGACAAGCAGAGGGTGAGCTGCGTTGTTGGTTTGTTGGGGGGGATATGGGGGAGTGGTGTTTGGCTTTTTTTTGTTTGTAAGTTGGGGATTTTTTAAAGAGGAAACCACCAATTAATAGATGCATTTCTGGGGGGAGGGTGAGGTTCATATCAGGATCCTCCTGCCTTGCCTCTTCTCCGATATTCTCACCCTCCACCCTCATTTCAGCAGCATTTCACTCACGACAACCAACACGCACACCACAGCCTAAGAAAAGAAGAAGATGTAATGCACTGATTCATAATGCTATTTGCCTCAAAGCCTTCTCCTTGGATCATTCCCTACAAACGAATTCTAGTGAGCAACCACAACAGCACCATCACACAGAAGCTGATTTCTGTGTGCTGGCAACAAGTCCTGCTGCTCGCCATCCTCACCAGCTGGAAGCAAACTGGCACCGCCCGACCCTGGGGCTCCAAACCAGGGAGGTAATTCCCCACATCAGCCTGGTAAGGTTGGCATTCTGAGGAACAGTGGCTCATAAAGTGCAAGGTGTAAATAAACACTATCAAAACACTACTGGTAAAATTTACCTACAATCTTAAGTCACTGGCATATGATTAAATTTCTACTTCTAAGCAGTATTTTGGTATAGAACACAAATGGTATTGATGATGCAGGAGCCCAGGAATTTGAATTTTCACAGGCAGTTTGTTTTTAATGGCCATCTTGGAGAATGAGAAAGCACACCAGCCTTTCCCAATTTCACACTTTTTATAGATGTTATGTTGCAAACTAAAGTGCTCTCTGCTGGTTAACAGTGGGTAAAACAATGCTTAGACAATCAAAACACCAACCTATCCTTAATACACATGCAAAGTAAACCTCCTCTCTTCAAGACTATTTTTATGCTATGTGTTCACCCCCCTGGACAACACAGAGTTTTCTGAAAGAAGTTCATCCAAATAGATAAAGCTCAATTCCAATTATCTGTGTCTTCTAAAAACAAGTTAAGGCTTGGATACATTAAACTGCCTAGCTAAAAGAAAGCCTCTGTTTTATGGTATGCTTAGCTAATTGTATGCATATGAAGTAATTTTGTACTACTTTTTAAATTAACAGTTGATAAATAGTCATGCTTCTTCAGGAATAAGAAAAGAAAAAAAACCTCTTTCCAGAACAACTTGTTGGCTGTCAGACACTGACACATTGAAACCAATCCCTGAGCTCAGGTATGCCAATGGAGGAATATCACAGGTTCCCACTGGACTTTGGTTAATCAGCTGGGTACCTCTAAGTCCTGCCCATGAGATGGAAACTGGGTTTATTAGGTTTTCTCATCCTGTCCCTAACTCAGAGCACTGATGGTTCAGTACTTTCACTGCTACATAGTTCAGAACCCCTTTAATTTTTCATGTTTTCTCTCTCATTTTCACAAAAAATGAGTAATCTCCCAAGCACTGGTATATTTAGAACATGAAGGAAAAATCCAGATAAGCAATAGAAGAATTTTGTAGTCACAAGATGCTCAGAGAGGTAGGAAAAGCTCTCACACTCCTCTCCCCCCATATTGCTCAGCTAACCATAGCAACCCTGCTGAAAAGAAATGTAACGAATCTCTCTTCTACCACTTGAAATAATCATTCATCTGTCAACATTTAGACACTTTTATGAGGTCTTGTTTTTTCGTTTACTCCTTGCCTGAAAAGATTTGCCAAGCTCTTATACTGCAGGTAAGGAGGCAGGAGAGGCAGCTAAGTACTAGATGTTAGAGTACTTAACAGAAATACACAACAGATTTCTTACAAAAGGCTTCCAGAAAAAGAAATATTTTTTTCTTCTTCAAACCATGCCTTTCAACTTTATTCCTCTGCAGACCACACGAATTATCTTTGATTGTACCACTGCTATCAAACGACTGCTGACATCAGTCCATCTCTACATTGTACTGTGGAAATTATTCAGATTAACCTTCTTCCATCCCCGGCCTTTTGGCATGCTCAGTGTAATCCTGTGCATTTAAATGAAAAAGGTAACTGAAGTGGAAGGAGAAAAGTCAAACAAGACTGACTGAAAAAAATTAAGATTTTCAAACATTCAAGAAAAGTCTCTTACGCACATTAAAGTGCTGCCAGAAGCACAAAACCTAAATTTAAATATATCTATTTTTAAAAGAAATAATAGAAATCAAGGAAGATTTAAAGTTTTAGAAATGAGCTCAAAGATTAAAAAAAAAAGCAGAGCAAATACCAGTGCAGAATCACCTTAAAATATGCTAAGGAAGCATTGGCATTCAGAAAGAATATATGCTTAAATGCATTGCAACACTGCTATAAGCAAAACCAGCAGTTCAATAGATTACAAATTACAGTTACAATCCATTTTCTACATGGTCCTTGCTCACAGAAACGTTTTCATCCTCCTAACATTCACAACAGCTATTCCTTTGTGGAAGTGCACAGGTATATTTTGGCAGGGTTTGGTAAGCAGAGGACCAACATGAGGATATGTAACTCTGCAATCACACAGCTCCTCGAAGAACTGTGCTTTAAAATCCTTAGAGTATTGATGAGAACACACATGCTGCTCCCTGTAACTGGCTGCTCAGTTACAGTGGTGTCTAGAAGTGAACTTTCACAACCTCGTAGATACATATCACTTCTAGGACAGTTCTATTTTTAAATCAAAATAACTCGCATAAGAGGACAAGAGGATAGGCCAAGTTCTGTCTATCAGGACAGTTCTATTTATAAATTAGAGTGACTTGCATGCAAGAAGCAAGGGGGACACAACTTGTTATTGGTAACCTGTTTTGTAACCGCATGCAATGGGTTTTAAAAAGAGCGGCTACGACAGTCATTTGCTTTACCAAAACAACATCCAAATCCAAAGAGCCAAACAACTCCAAGGTTTAATCACAGGACTAAGAGTGGGGAGAAAGCAGGGCAGCTAAAAAGCAGCTTGCTCCTAAAGTATGTAGAAACCCACAAGCTTAATTTAACAAAAACTTGTGGCATTCAATGTTTACTGCAAGATCACTTTGCAGATGGACTGCTTAGTACTTCCTCTTGCATTTCAAGCAATATCCCGAGCTATAATGAGCCAGAATTCAAGGTTAAACCAAGTATTACCTAGACAGGAATGGAATTTGTGCTAAGAGGGTGGAAGGCAAATTAACTCTAATCTTTCTGTAACAAAATAAAACCCAAAATTCATACTCCTTTTATGTGCAATTTCGAATTTCCTTTCAAAAATGAAAGGAAGGGTTTTATGAAGATGTTAAAAGCTAAGAAAAGAAAGGTTCCAAGCGCAGTCTCGATTCCTTCTCAAATCCCATAATTCGAGTAAAATAGCAGTTTAAAAAAAAGGCAACTCAAGCATTGGCATTACTGACTTTGTTAACTTATACTGGGCACCTAACACAGCCTATTTACCAATCTGCTCTTGGGTGCATGTGTGAAGGGGTCCACTATGCCGTGCCAGTAAAGAAACAACCCCAAACCCACTTATCTTCAGGCTAAGATTATGAGAATAGGGTGGTGGCTACCACTTAGTAACCATGCCTGCTTACTGGCATGGTCCACTATAGACTCAACTACCAACATGAAGATTCTTGGCCTAGAGTTGCCCAAATCTATCTCCTCACTCCCTCTAAATGGAGGTGTGTCATCAATTCAGACCTAGAGCAGTATTCTAGAGTAGAAACAGAAATCAACCAAAACTGAGAATTAAATAGAAGCAATGGCAAAGCAACTCATGTTTTAATTCAGGCTAACAAATTAAAATTAATTTTTTTTTTTATTAAGTCCAGAGACAACCATGAGATGCTAACATGAATCCAAAGCAAGCTGTCTTGCCTTCACAATTATTTTAACATATGTTAGCTAACTGCATTTAGGAGCCTCGAGGACAAACATATCCCTTGAGGAGGGAACTGCAGGGAGTCTGGGAGCAAAGCCCAGAGTGGCTGGAAAGTTACTCCTAGGGAGAAAGAAAGCTAAGAGATTAAATTCCTTTCCTTGCTCTCTTAAGGGGGTAAATGAGCTTGCCTTAAAACATCCCCCAGCATCTGAAGTTTTTAAGAACTCCAGTTCATTAACAAATGAATACCAAGCCAAAAATTAGGTAAGGAATAAAGAATCATACCATAAAAATCCTACAAAATTTGTTAGTTCATTTAAAATTAATTCTCTGCCAACTGTGTTGTTGAAAACAGTTATACAAAGGGAACATAATTTATATCCAGATCAGATACCACATGAAAGATTCTGGGTTTGATTTTACTCTTTTAATGCTTTGCAAAATCTTTTCTTTTTCTCCCCCAAAGTGTTATTTTCTAAATGTTGAGTTTAACCCTAGAAAGAGAGATCATTTTGCTAAGCTAAGATAGCAAGTTTTAACACTAAGCACACATACTGTTGTGAGGCAAATCTTGTAGATCAAGGATGGGAGTGAGAGCAGCGTATTCTGGACAAACCTCCACAGGACCAGAGGGTGGGGCAGAGAAGCCCCACCCTACAAAGCAAGACTTCAGACTTGAGTAGTTTGGTGTCCCTTTCCATCAGTACCTTGGCAGGATTTGGAAGTTTCCCTGCCAGCACTGCACCCTGGGTGCTTCCCCCGTTAACATTTGGGATACAAGAGGACACAACCCAGGCTGGTTTTCACAGGCTGTGCAGCAGCACCATGGCCAGGGGCAGGTGTGTGCCACCTTGCCACGGTGCTCCCTTCACTGGGAGCCATCAGAGCAGCTGCCCAGGGCTCCTGGCATTACAGGGCTTCCCCGGCATGTTTATCAGACAGCAGTGCCCCAGAACAGCTCATCTCTGTGGTGTCTCTTAAATCCAGCCTGGCTTCAACCCCGTTAAGACAAGTAGGTGGGGCAAGGGAAGGTAAGAGACAGAGGGAACCCCCCCACAGGTGTAGTGCAGCCCCTTTATTCCCCATCACAGTGCTTATTTCGACAAGCACAGTGAAAAGGACAGAAGCTTCCCAAGCCTGGGAATTGGTATGAGCCTTCACGACAGATCATTCGCAAATTCACTGAACTAGCAAGTGCTGAACAACCCAAATTTAGCTTTGATTCTGAGGCCTCAGGCTGTAAGTTTTTTCTAAGCCAGACACTCGTCTGAATTTCACTGGTGATCTCACAGCAGCAAGAAAATCTGTTCTTTTAAACACAGGGAAAAAAAAGTTATGTTGGAGCAACTCTGCTTTGGGACCACATTTGGAGCATAACAAGACAGTAAGAGCATCAAGCAGCTTTTCTTTCTCCCTAATTAGACAGAAAAATGTGCTCCATGACATTTTGGTTAGGTGACAGTTTCTTCCTCTCTTACCTTTTATTTTAAACCATAATATCACAAACACCCGCTGTAAACACCAATTTAAAACTGCAAGAAAAGCATTAAGTCACAGCACTAAAGGGAAAATGCTTAACATTAAAATTTGAAGTTTCAACTGAGGAATAAAACCAAAAATTTATTTCTAGTCTGATGACTACTATGCCTAACAGTTCCTTAAGTGTTTACTGGAGCTGATGTTTAACATTCCTCTGCCCAAGTGCCTTTTAAAGACAAAACCCCCAAATCTGATTCCCCAATGAGATGTACTCTACACTGTTAACTGCTACTGTAACATTATCTATAAAAATCTGTTTATATTTGCAAACAGTTTTACTACAATATAGCCCTGAGATAAATCAGTTTATAGAAGCTATCAAATTACAATTTTTGGCCTCCAGAGTGGAAATTTTCCTTAACATTCTTCAGTTATTTTACATTCTGACAAAAATGTTACCAATAAAAAAATACTTGGGGCAGGGGAAGAAAAGGGAGGAGTTGTTCCCACTCCTGTTTCTCATACAGTATGTTTTTTCTGCTCCATCTTTTAGGAAGGAAAAAGTGTTCAAAAATTAAGATATCTTCATGAAAAACAAAAGATTGTTTGGATTTTGGTTTGGGGGTTTTTACACATCTTCAATAACAAAAGCAGTAGGTTTTTTTGGCATAGCTACAACACATAAAAATAGGTGAAATGATGGCCACAATTATTTCCCAGAGCACCAGATGATGGGCCATATCCTATTTACATTCAAGGCTGTATGCTGGCCATGATTAGATTTCTCTCATTAGAAGATATGTGGATGAGAATAAATTCACAGATAATGGAGAGGCAAGGGAGACAAAACTGGAAGAAGCATGTAAGAGGTCAAACAGGAAAATGCATTACATCTGATCATTTGGTAATATAAAGAGAGAGACACTGCCAGATTTATTTTCTACCTACCCCTGTGCCCATAATTTGTGGTATCCCGAAGACTTTCAGCATCTCATAGCAACAAATGTTTTTTGCTCTTTTTTTTTTTTTTAATCTCACATAAGCAGTAAAAGTAATTTGAAGTTTCCTTTCTTCCCAACATGACAATAAGGTTTTTCTTTAAAAAAGGTTTTTCTTTAAAAAAACCCCAGATTTAGGAACAAACATCATGAGAACCATATTAAGCTGCCCTGAGTCAGTGCCTATCAATTAAAAATACTCACTTTTACTTGCAATTATGAAATCAATTTTTGAACAGCTCAAAAGGAACAACTTCCATCTATAAAAACTGTCAAATATTTGCTTCAGACCTGAATCAAAATGAAGAGTTTTTTCCTACAATCTGATCTATAACATTATAATAATCAAGAGCTCTAACACACATTATGAAGATTTAAAACAAACACCACCAGCAAATTCAATTTTTCTATGTCTATAGAACTTCCAAGAATTTTTCAAACCTGGAACTACACAAAAGATTCTCCATTAAAATGTATCAACGAAAAAAACCCACAAACCTACAAAAAACAAACACAGATGAGCACCACCTAAAACTGCATTTCCTTTAAGCTCAGATTAAGAAATAAGGTCCATCAAAAAAAAAAAAAAAAAATCAGAGAAGCATTTGGGGGGGGCAGGTGTACATGATTCTATCCTTGTCCTGTTTCTGCAATAACAAATCTAATCTGTCAGAAAGAATACAGATTTGGCATCTTAGCCCAGGGCCAATTTGAATTCCTGGGTTGTTATTAAATTAGAATAGCTTTTTTTAAAAAGGAGATTTTTTACTTCTCATAAAATAAGCAGAAAAAAACATTGTAATTTAGTAGTTAATGAATACTCATAATGGTTGTTAAGGCAATTGGAAACAACACTTGACATGAAACATAAAACACAACTGGATATAGCAGAAGGTATTAAGAGTATCAAAAACTTACAGCTTCATGCAATCTGCAGACTCCAAATGTGCTCCTTTCTATGTAATTCAATATTATAATTACTGAAATCAGTGAGGAAAAGTGAAAAAGAGTCTCTTTCATTCTTATTATCCAAATGTATTTCACTAATTGGCAAGAAATTAATTTTTCCTAACTCATGACTGTTTTGACCATGGCAAGGGATCTCCCCACCTTTACCTCAATCAGCAAACATTCTCCTCTTAGTTTCTTCCCCTACCCTATTGAGGAGGAGGGATGAGAGAGAAGCCGTGTGGGCATCTGGGGAGCACCAACCTGGGACAATCGCTGCTGTCTGGAACCCCTGCACAAGCCTTGTGATAAAAGCCGGTTACCTGCACTGCAGTATTATGCCCTGTGGAAGTTGACACGAGGAAGAAGGACTGACATTCTGAAGTTACCATTAAGTATTAAATGATTTTGTAAATAAGGAGATCCCAAGGAAACAAAACAAGACAAGAGACCCTTTGTATTTGGATGGATCCAAAAACTGAAAGGAAAAACCACCAGCAAAAGACGGCTATAACCAACATATTCTCTTAACCCAAATATCTTTTCCTGTTCCTCTTATCAGCTGGAACATGAGTGGGAGAAAGAAGCCACCATTTGAATAGCTACAATGTTCAGATGTACTTTGTCATTATGGCACAGACATCTTAACGTATGCAAAGCAATTCTTAATGTGCACTTAAGGCCTGGAGTTCCACATCTGCAACTTTTACTGCAGGGGCACTGCAGAAATGCTGAAGTGAACCTAAGCAGCAGGAAAGGCTTTGTCTGTCTAAAAGCACGAAGCATCCTGCATAGAACACCCCAGAACCACTTGGAATGTTCAAACTGTGCACATGTTGACAGGAGTCACACAGCTGAAAGGGTGCTGTGGCCAGGCTGAGGGAAAGGACTCTCTGTGCACTGCAGTTTTCATGTACAGCCTTGCCCTCTTCCAGAAATGCTGGCTTTCAGCTACTCCAATAACATGCTGAATGCAGAGCTGAAAGCTCTTCAAGAATAGAAACCAGACGCAGCAAGAGGTTGCAGAAGGTGGTCCCTGGGGGAAAAGGGACTCCATGTTAGATCTTCTCTCACATTATCCACAACCAACAATTAAGCCTTGTTGCTGCTGAACAGCTCTTTGTAATTATTCTGACTAATTTACATTCCAGATTAATTTATACTGTTACAATCATGAAAAATATAGTAATTCCAATATAGAGGAAGAATTTCAAATCCACAAATGAGCACCACAGGATTCAAAGAACCTTGTAAATGATGCCAGGGGATTAAAATACAAATGAAAGCATGTTCCCTGAACCCAAAAGTCCAATAGTTATAACTCACATATCTTCAAGAAAGTGGGATGAAGAAGATAATGTTTATTTAAAAAGCACCCTTCATGATATACTGTATTATTTAAGTGGCCATGATCAAAACACACATCAAGTAATATTGATGCATTACATCCAGAAACTCATTGCTGGAACTCCAGACTCTTTGCAGACTCTGAAAAGATTCCAACACTCCTTTCAGGAAATACCTGAAAAGGACAGTACCCTAGCCAAGATCTGAGACAGGAAAAGATCGTTATACCTTATAATCCTATTGCCAACTTACTACCCCATTAAGGGATAATTACCTCCACTTTCAAAGGTTTTCAGGGTTAAAGAAAACTTGACTATTTCCACTGCAAACACCAGGTAACTAGACACTTAGTGGATATAAAAAAGTTAGTACCCACCACAGCACAAAAATCCAGAAAACCCCTTCTGGTCAGGAGTTTCCACTTCAAAACTATTTATTTACTCAAATACCAATTCACTACTACAATCTTACTCAACCTAGCATCGTCTTTTCCTCTACCTTACTGCACAAAATATTTACTCCAATACTCTTGAGCGCTCACCAATTATCCAATGGACATGAAAGCTCTCTTGGGAATTTTCTGCAGTGCCAGTCCTAAACTCCCATGAAGAGTCCCGGCCATGGTATTGGTCTAAGTATCTGCTGCAAGGACAGATACTTTTCCAAGGTACAGAGAAAAGAAATGTTCATCCAAGGACAACACACATCACCTAAGCCCTTCAATGTGCCAGTGGAAGTCAAAGGTCTGCTAAGGAAGCGCATGACAGCAAGAGCACAGCAGCCTTTAGCTCCCAGATAACTTAAGGAAACTGACTGGAGGGGTAAACAAGGAGCTGAAAAAGCTCTTTCCTTCTTCCCAACACAGGATCTTTATCTTGGATCCACCTCTCCAAGGGCTTTCCATCATCTTGGAGAGCTGTGAAGCATCATTGCCTGCACCTCCTTAGTCATACCAAACAAAATTCATGGAATATTTGGAAATATCAGCTCCTCTGTCCTCCAAATTGTATTTTACCATCACATTTAGTATCATTTTCCGTAGCAGGTAAAAATCACAAGGGTGTCTAGAGCATGTGAGAATATAATTTGCTGCTTTCCAGCCAAAACTGTTACAAACCTGTAATTCCCAGGTGCAAGTAATCCATATGATGGCATAAGCAAGAACACAGGCAGTGGTTTCAACACAGCCAAGGTAGATTGAGTTTGAAAAACCAAAACAGTCATTAACCCTTTATGGCTGCCCAATCTTTCCTTGTTAATTCAAACTGGTGTGTTTACTTCCCACTATGTTATGAATGGCCTCCACCTCTAAAGACATTTAGAGCTCACAAACTGATATTGGGTCAACCTTCAGTTTCAGGTATAATTTCCTCAAAACAAACACCGCTTTTCCAAAACTTCAAATGTGAGAAATCAGAGCAAAGTTTTCCAAGCTCAAAATAGGTGAATTGTTATAGCCAGGAAAGGATCTTAGAGAAAAACAACTCTTTCCATCCATCAACAACCGAAACTGCGCCAAAGCATTAAAGGAGACCTACTGATTTTTACTATAGCAATGATTAACTAAGTCCTTAGATTAGTTTCCTTGTTTTTCTCCGTTCTGTTCATTGTTTCAAATTGCATTATCATTAATCTGAAGACTCTCAAGAGAAGCAGCCCCTCTCTGACTTTGACCTTAAGACAATTTGTTTTAATATTCCTTTTCACTTAGCTCACACTAATGATGCAGTGGATCATTACCAGAAAGAAAAATATTCCCACTTTCTTGATATTTTGCTGTGCCTCATGAACTAGCATTCCTGCTCAAAGAATCTTTCCAGCTCAGCAGTCATGTCCTCTGGCTTTTTCCTCCAGACAAAACCTCACACATTATCCACATGCCACTTCCATGTTATTTATGCAGCAACACTTACAGCACCTTCTTGCTGCAAGATGGACCCCGAATGTCTTCAACACTAACAACAATGCTTGTTCTGGTAACAGGAGACATTACCAGGAACAGTTTCCCAGAAATTGCATCAATAAGGTTCACATTTCACTATCTGCCTGTGGCTTTGTGCTTCGGAGCAAGTTTCAGCTTCTATTTATACCATTTTGTAGTCAGAAAGGAAGTTTAACTTTCAGTGTAAGGCCAAATGACCATTAGCTAAAAATGTTATATTTAAGAAGGGCATTTAAAATTCTTAATAGCTGACGAAGTGATCTGATTAACCCCATCTGATTCTTCAGGGCAGGCCCTAAATGCCTCATGGCAACACCGTTACTAATCAGGTGTTTAGGGGGAAAAGTGAGTTTTAAGCACATGCAGTACACATAACACCACCTAAGCACTGAAATAGTTCCAATGTACATAACGAGTTCATTTCAAGCCACAAGAATTATCTAGAAAACACTGCTTCCAGATGTCAATATTTTTCATAAACTCAAAGTGGACAGCATTGTGTTCACTTTTTGTAACAGCTTATCAGACAATTGATTAATTCTGTCAGGCTGAACACAGACAGAGGAATTTCTCTAGAAGCACAATCCCATCTTTCACTTTGTTATGTGTACCAAACTACATCAGATGTGTAAAGCAGAGCTGGCATCCTATTTTTCTGGTCCCAGACAGGGGGTTGCTCTGCCTATAGCATTCCTGCTTCCAGCCACTGCAACCCCTTCTGCAGTTGGACCTTCTTGCCCTCCACGTCAAATAATTTCTTGTCACAAACTACCACTGCAAGGTGTCACTATTTGAATTCCCCCTCCACAGGCTTCAAAGCTTTTGGTTCCTTCTCTATCAATATGTCTCTCTGGGGACATATTCCTTCTGTTTCTCATACTCTTAGGTTACCAGCAATCTTATTCCTCACCTTTGTCTCAAGAGATAATGGGAAGGGATGAAATCTTTTCACAATTCAGACCTGACTGGGGGGAAAAAAAAAGTCCCAATGAGAGTTACACTTCCCATGACAACACCTTCTCTCTGCTTCAGCAGAAGGCTTCCCTGTCTCCTGCTCCAAGCAAGCCAGGCAGTTCCACTGCTGGCAGGATGTTAAATAGGGTAGTTTCTATTCAAAAGTATAAAGCCATCATCATTTCTGAAACAAACTACCACCAAAGTGACTGTCACTCCTGAATCTTCAGACAGACTTCATTCCTTTTGGATGATCTCTTCATGATGCTGAAGATCAGTTTTGCTAGAGTGCAGGGGTTTTCCCTGTGCTTATCCCTAGATGGTTTCTGTGAGCAGCCAGTGCTTACAGTGAGGTTTCCTTTATTACCTCTCTTCCAACAGGTGCCATCCAGAGAGAACAAAGCCAGCACATAATGGAAGTTTGGAGACCAGCCCAGAAGCCTTTGCCATCTTCTGCTGGTGCAACATTTCGCCCTGTTACTTCAGAAGCCAGGAGAGTATGTTGGAATACAAACTTCCTTCCCAGCACTTTGCATATGAAACTGCTGCACTAAGGAATAAAAAAATTTTCTTGTAATTAGAGGAGAAAAATTCAAAATTGTCATCTGTTTGAAAGGCAGAAAATATTAACAACTAAAGCCAAAACTGTTACTGGGTTGAGAGGTTTTTTCCTACCAAAAAAAACCCCAACCTCACAGGAAGTAACAGCCAACAGAAACCAGTTAACTTAAAAAAATCCAAATAAGTTAAAAAACCCAAAACCACAATCAGTCACTGATACTAGGAGAAATTAAATGGGAAGGATTTAGCTGAATGCTGATGTTATTGATGGCCATTGTCACAACACTTCTGTGGTACTTAATTATCAAGGGGCTTTGCAATTTTTGTTTTTATTTACTATATAACTGCCTGAATACAAGGAGTAAGATAAAACAGATCTGACTAAAACTTGAAAGAACAGCCTGTCCTGCTGAGAGCCATTAATGTGATTTATGTATTTATGAAAATGTTCTAAAAGGAATATTGTACAATAGGTTCCCAGCTAAAGCAATATTCAACTGCCAATAATAGCTGTGCTAGCTGACAGATACTCCAGAAGATGGAGAAAAATTACTTAATTCCTCCCCCCTCCCCCCCCATGGTTAGGAGTTTTCACATTTACACACCAGGTAAAACTTAAGTTGGAACTCCCAGTTACGATAACACTTTTTAAACACATTTGTAGAACATTTCCCTGCTTTACCACCTAGCAAATTGCATCTAACTACTCCACCCATCCCAATTCTCACACGTGATATACATATAATTCTGTGAAATTTTAATGTAAATTGTCCTTTTTACATCAAGTGAGGCTCAGCTATTTAAAACTAAATCCTTAACATCACCTCTACTACCTACTGATCAGTGCATTGTTTTCTTCTTACTGCAGTATTCTGAGTAGAACTTTATGCTTTATAAAATAAATGTTTATTTTACAACTGCAACTCTTGGTTGCAGCTTTCAAGTACAGGAACATGGGAGCACCCTCTGTGTTACTAACAATCTCCTTTGGGACTTCTAATAAGCATAAGCACAAAAAAAGGCAAAAACCATCCATTAGCTATGCAGTTACATTATATTTTGATCTTCACAGCGAAGCTCAAGAGATCTAATCTGTATCTTAACATCAAGGCTAAATATGAACACAGCTAAAAAGGGAATATAAAGTGAAAACCACTAGAAGCAGTTTTACTATCAGCTGAGGAACCAATGCTGACACTGGATTTATTTATTTTTTTATTCCTACTGGTAAACAGTAAAACAATTCTCATTTGGAGATCAAGTTTTGGAGGAGGAACCACCTATTTCTCAGTCACAGATCCTGGCTATAAGACACTATATGGCAAAAATGCAAAAGAAAAATGAGATGTTTCCCAAGTCAATGCATTATCTTGAAAATTTTTTTTGTTGGTTTTTTTTTTTTTTTGTGCCACAGATTGCTGCACAGACACTCCAACAGGCTCCACAGTTACTCTTACCTCCTCTTTTTTACACTTCCCAAATTCCAGGGCCTGGCATTGCATATACCTGGATCAGCCAACACCATATAAAGGTTAACAGTGCTTAATCATTCTACAGGGCTCCTGTAAGGACCGTTTATCCTCCAGCAGCTTCGCACATACCATGTTGTGCATCACTGCCCGAGCATCACATCACGCCACTGTCTTCCAGCTGAGAGTCTCAGCCTCCGAGTTCGGGTTGGTTTTTTTCCCCACTCCTTACTTCTGGCTATTTCTATTAACTCAATTTAGCTTTAAACAAAGAGGCCTACGGATGCCAACTCTAATTGCCAAGCCTTTATATCACAGTCCTGACCAGACGGATAACTGGCACAAAAGACTAAAGTGGTGAACTAGATTTCTAAAATGCTGCCATCTCATTCTCATCCCACACAAATATGTAATTTAAGTAATGAAAAAAGCTTTCGTCCCAAACATCGGCTTGTTCAAAGCTCTTGAAATAAGTAAAATGTTGGAATTCGGATTGAGTCATGACAAGTTAAAGCTATAACAGTAAGAAATAACCTTCTGAACAACAATAAAAAGAACACCCTTAACGTCAAGCAAAGAGAAAGCAATTACATTTTCAGACAAAGACTGTCAGTTTAAAAATATACAATGTAAAGAAATAGAGTGGTTTTAGCTCTTTTCACAATTTCTTGGATTCTTCCTATATTTTTAAGCTGCACCTTCTTTATAATGTTTTATATTACGTTTTTCTTAATCACAAGAAAATTAGAACTAGTGTGTTAATTGTAAACTTCTGTCAGTAAAATTTTAAGGAAAATGTATTTGCCTCAGCTATTAAGACATGTGGAAATTACACATACTCATGTAATTTCATCTTGTGCACACTTTAAGTGTGCACTACACTGAGCCTTTAAAGAAACAAGAACAGGAATTGAATATTACAGCGCTCGGGGCAAATACAGGCCTGGTGCATGGTGACAGTGTGGGCACAGGGTTTGGGAAGAGAAAGGATCATCATTGGTCAATATAACTCGGATATTCCCACTGCAAGTGGTTACCAGTCAGTTGTCACCACTAACTGATAAGTCAGTACTATGAGGGAATAAGCAGAAATATAAGAAGAGAAATGACTGCTAAGCAGGAACATTTCTGGCTGTTTCCTGGGAAATAAAAAAAATCAAAAAAAATCAAAAAAAATCACACTGTTCCTTTCTCCCCTCACTCCAGGCAATACAAGGTTCAGTTTCAGGTTGGGTGTGAGCACAGCACCACAGGGAAGGAGGAACAGCACAGCTTAGCTTTGAACCTGCTGCAGTGCTATTTATCTAACAGTCAAATTCAGGTTTTCTTAATTCAAAAGCTTTGGTACATAGAATCCAACAATTAGACAACCCGCCTTGGCAAAAAAAAAAAGAAAAAAGAAAAAAAAAAGGCTTTCCTCCTTCTTCCCTCCTTTCTCACGGAAAATGGATTACCAGAGCATTCAAAGGAGCTTCTAGTCCCAAGAAGATTAAAAACAAGAGCCATGCTTCTTCCATTAAATACATTAAGCTCAGCAGAAGGCATCTGAGAATTTCCCAGATCAAACATGGAAAAGGAATTAAAGGCAGGTAGCACCAGCTTCACCCATTTACCCCTCTACCCTCTGATTCCTCCACAGTTCACACTGTAAATTTTCTGCCTTATTTAAATTTATTTCACTGTTAAAGTTCTAACAAGGCTGCCAAGAAGCTTTTGTACAAGTCCATGTCTCAGTCACTGGTCACAATGTCAGTGTGAGTGCTTGGTGCAGCCACAAGATTTGGAAGTCAGTGTGATCAAAACCATTTCTTTTCTACTAAGATAGTGGCAGGTGCGGGATCAGTCTTTGTCCTTCTCAGCTGCAGTACAGTAACTTGGATGACAATATACAATGTGTAATATACAATTGTAACACAAAATTCAGAGCACTTCTAAACCTTTGTATATTGAACCCCCCACAAAAAATATAGCATGGAAAATTGGGAGACAGACTAGTTCGCTGAAACTTGTTTCATTGCAAGATACTTTAAACATGTCACAAGGTCCAGCAAACCTGAAACTTAAAATAGGAGCCAGTTGTGCCAAATGCTTTTATTCAAAAAGAGAAATATATAAGTGAACAAGAAAAGGCATTCATTCTGTTAAGGCTTGCTCTGTATGTCCAAGAAGCTGAGCTTCCACACCCTCGGGGAACAACGACAAAGCTGAGATGCAGTCAGCATAACCACCTGATCAAATGATAGCACAGATCTGGGAACATCTGGCTCCCACAGGCCCAGTGCTCACATGTGCTTCTGGATACAATAGCGACAACTAGAAGGAACTACTTCTGTCCAGTTGCAGCAAAAAAACAGGGAAATATAACTGGAAGTGAATCATGAGTTCACAAAGCATTTGGACAACACTTTCAGGAACATGGTGTGATTCTGGAGGTGTCCTGTGCAGGGCCAGGAGTTGGACCCCGTGATCCTGATGGGTCCCTTGCAACTCAGGATATTCTGTGATTCTCTGTGTAACACCTTGCCTAATAATTTGCCAATGAGCACAACTCAGATAAGTATTACTCAGGCAGGAGGAAAAAAACCAAACAATGGGAAAAGAAAGTGACAAGTGGCAAACATTCCTGTCCAAAACTTCTGAGATTCTGTTATTTTATTCACTTTATTCTAACCTGACATAAGTGGAAAAAGTGTATACCAGAGCATAACTGGACTAAACCCAAGGGAATAAGGAGGAAGTTGCAAACAGATCTGTAATATTTCAAGACTATAAACTTCTTGTGCAGTTTTCAGGTGGTTTTGTAGAGGCAAAGGGGATAATGATTCATACAAGTGCTAAAAAAGATCAGACAGCCCCAAATATTTTACAGTGTAGCATTCTCCCTGTTTTCCAGTGGTAAGCTCAGAACTATAGTGATACATTGAGGATAAGACCAAAACAAGCACTGGCATGTAAAGCCAGAGAATGAACAGAAGTGGGATTATTAAGGTTTTACCTTTCTAGGGTTTCCTGGAGGGTAGAATTTGTGGTATATCTAAAAATAAAGAAATTAAATTGAAGAGAGTTGAAACTGGTAGGCAGAACAAACTCCATAGTAGTACAAAAATAAACACAATGCTTAAATGAAAAGATAGCACTAGTAGGGTTTACTATGGAGCAATTCCAAGACCATTAACATTCTGCAGCAAAGATCCCACAAATACACGCTACACCTTAGAGAAAATACAGTGTGGAACATCAGCATCAGAAGTATGAAGGCAAAATACACCCTACAACTGCCTGATGTCACAACAAGGGCTTCACATCCCATAGAATGATAATGCCTCGTTATGTCACAGGGATATTGCACATATGAGCTGTTTTCAACTCAGGGCCCTACAAAAATAAAAATAAATCTGTGTCCCGAAAAGTTGTTCATACAGTTTTTCTGAAGAGATCTATGTATCCTCATGGAGGAAAGGATTAACTCCCTCAGAAAGGAAAAGGAAGAAAAAAAATAAGATACAGGCTGTGAAATATTAACATGCCAGGCAGAAAGAAATGGCAAACTGAAAGCCTGCAAAGCACCAAAGAGAGCATGACATCCCTGCAGTTCTGCCAAAACCTAGAGAGAGGCAGAGAAACTGCAAGATGAAGCCTATGGAGAAAAGAAAAAAAAACCCAACACACCCCACCCCACCCCACCAAGGTAGAGAGACAGACCCACGCTCTTCACTCTTAAGCATCTTTGTGCTTTGCATTTGAGATGCCACCCACAGGGCTTGACCAAATGCTTTTCCACAAGGAAAGCAGTCAAAGAATTGACTGCATAAACAATTTCTTGGCAGGGGTTGGGAAGGAGGCCAAGCAGATATCATGGAGTTATGACACAAGTCCCCAGAATCATTCTTGGATCTCTGCAGAGTTAGGACTATCCAACTGTTCACTTCT
The DNA here is from genome assembly GCA_035584735.1 of Pseudotriccus pelzelni. Taxonomy (NCBI): domain Eukaryota; kingdom Metazoa; phylum Chordata; class Aves; order Passeriformes; family Tyrannidae; genus Pseudotriccus; species Pseudotriccus pelzelni. Next base: position 5,972,913 of record JAWMRA010000162.1, on the reverse strand, counting down.
TCAGGTGAAAAAGCAGGAAGTTGAACTTGCCAATCTAATGAAGCACTGGCTTTTTATGGAAGTCCATCTGTTCCAACTCTCTGGCTCAAAATACAAGAAAACGTTAGGAATCCAAAAAGAATGCCAACATGATTCCAGTAAAGAGCATTATTCTACTTGCTCTCTTGAATCTATTTGAAACATACAGAGATTTTTTGATCAGCCCAGCTGTTAACATGAACAGCAAACTTTTATTTCGGAAGTTGTTTGGAGTTTGTGGTTGGGTTTTTTCGGTTGGCTTTTTTAATGATATCTGTGTATCCCCACAGTGTAGTTGCTCACTTTGAGGTCCTTAATTTCCATAGCCGTTAAAAAAGGTTTGATGAAGCTTTAAATTGCAGCAACATCTCTGCTTTGATTGTAAATAAAGCATGCAATATGGTAAAATCTAGTTGGAATAAGTAGATGCTTGTACTGTCACTGACTGGCCAATCAACTGAGCAAAAATATCACCTTTATTATAGAAACAGTCCCACTGAGAGAGCACTGCTTAGAACTGCTCATTTTCTACTGTTCCTGTATAAGTTACTTAAAACTCCTTTAAGAAACCAAGCTCAAGAGATGCATACTCTTGGCTTCAGTTTTTGTCACAGCAGGAATGTAACAATCTATTATTATTTTTAAACAGTGGGAATTCAGAATGTACTATTAACACTATCTGTCTAAAGATCAACTAATTCTCTGTATCCCCTTTCCCAAATAAATGTTTTCTGTACAATAACCCTAGTATTGAAAGAATGAGACATTTTCATATCATGTCTCAAGTTCTTATTCCAAGATTTAACTTGAATACGTAACACTTTATTAATAATCTGTAAAAAAAAAAAAAAGTCAAATAGCATTGTTGAGCAACTCATTAAAATTTTCTCACCACAAAACCCTTCAGTAATTATTTGGCTATAATTCTAAACAAACAATAGGTTCTGTCTCAGCAAATATTGTTCCGGTTCTAATTTATAAGTTATGCAAAATATTACACAGATCCCTCAACAATCCACCCTTGGTGTACCTGAAGAGGTCTTTATGATCCCCAGTGAATAATTCATGTTTCCATTTTGCCGTTCTCCTACAGCATAAAAGGAGCAACTTTAGTTCAGCTCTGACTTTGAGATCTGAACACCACCAAGGACAGTCAAAAAGCTTAAGGAGAAATTGCTTTACAACCCCCATCTACTTCCCAAATGGAAGAACTAAACAGTCCTAAATATATTTGAAATAAACCAGCATCTGAAGAGACTGGCCATATGCTACACTGTCACTCTCCCATCCTGAGTGATGAATTAAGACGGTAGTGTAGCTGGCTGCTTACTACAATACTGTTCATGTCACTCACATATGTTGCTTTGGCAGTTATTACGGTTTTCTGTAAACCAAGCAGCACATTAAATTTGAGAACAAATTACAGACCAGATAAAAGCACTAAGCTCTCGACTGATTTACGCAGAACTGGAAGTAACACTACAAAAGACTGAAAAGGTATAAAGTGTTAATTGCAGTACCTTTGCAACCTGCATGATGAAAAGCATGAGAAAAATCTGGCCAGCTCGACACGAGTCCAATCCTCAGTGTTTGGTGCGATCTGTGCAATCTGTGCAGGGCTCTGTAATCTGTGTGTGGTACTGTAAAGTCTGTGGTACTGTACAGGGAATGCACTAAGGGAGGAGAACAGTCATCCACAGCACTTAGGGAACATATAACATGGATTTAACTAGCTAGTTAGTACAGGCTTCTCACAGGTGTAAGCTGGAGCTTTTCTCCATACTTGGCACAGAGGTAAAGGAATCCAGTAATTAAAGAACTGGCCTAACAGAAGGGGCTACACAGTAAAATATGTGAAGAAGCAATGAAATACTTACAGTAGATATGTTTGTATCCCTAGTCAAGATTCTGGTGACTCAAGAGTTGTGGCTCAACAAAACCAAGCAAATCAATCTTTGGAGCACTGTTATCAGAGCAACAAATCATCACAGTGTGTCCTGTTGTGGCCAAAAGGACAAGAACACGTTCCCACTTAGCTCCTCACCATGTTTCTTACGCTCCACAGGATTGTCAGGCTCCACATTACCCAGAGTTCTCATTATGAAAAAAATGTTACTTTTTCAACAACTCCAGAACTTTATAATCAAGGTTCCCAGCATTATCACATGGCCATCTCCACTGATAAATTAGAAGTTGAGGGATTGAAGTTACAGATTTGTGGTGAGGGGAAAAGTGGAATACATCTCTACTTTCCATAAACCTGAAAATACTTGTAAGGTACAAGGAGTCCTCTGAATTATGACATTTTTAATAGGCTGGAGAAATTAACAGAACACCTCAGGGAAAAAAATTGGGGGACCTACCAAGCTTCCATGTATTCTTCAACAAAATCTGCCTTGGCAATACATCAGGCAAACAATACAAGAGATCTGTTATGTGACAGAATCATTTGGCCTAATGTGTTCCCAGAGAGAATCTCAGGACACCACCAGCAGCACAAGGGGCATATTAATAGCCATCACATTCCTGACTGCCCTATAAGTGCAAGCTACTGATGTACAAATTGATATAAATACTTCCAGCAACTGCAGGAGTCCAGGAGTCCACTCAGTTTCTCACACTGAGGTAGAAACTTATATTGTGCTTTCATCAAGAAACTGAGCTGAACTGTGCAAACTCCACCCAATAATTCTCATTAAAGAGAAGGAGAAAGAACACAACACTAAGGGTTAATTTTACAGCTTGAAATCACAACACCCACAGCCACACAGCTTTGCCAACCAAATAAGACCAGTCTGATAACAGTGCAGTTTCACCTTTTTAAGGTAGAGACAAGAAAAACATCCATGGCTTTCAATAGTAATTTAAATTAAACATTTAACTGTACTGTTGGTAGAACTGAATTTTTATATTCATTTTTAGACAATCATTTGACTTACTGCTTTTACATTTTAGCAATAATAAAAGCCAATAGTGTAACAGTTCTGGGAAAGGTTTCAATAGTCCCCAGCACCTTTTCTCAGGGACACACCTTTCAGTCGCGTACTCCCTTCTCACACCCCACAGTCTCCTGGAAATCACATGGGACTCTCAGGGGCTCAAGTTAGTCCTATTACACACTTTAACACAAGTAGCCAAACAGAAAACAGGCATGGATATATTAGCAATTGTTCCTGAAAATTCTGCACATTCTACAGAAGATTACTGCTTTCCCTGTAAATTCGCAGCAGTGCCTTCAGCTGATGGATGGATTCTGAGGAGCTCTTTATCACTCAGAACTGGTACATTTTAAATGTTGAAATGATGCATCTACTCCCATTTCAACGCAGGCTTTTGCAGCATTTTAATGTCTTGCCATTTAGTAGCTAAAATCAAGCGAAGGGGATACAAGTGCTATTACTGGGAGCTAATGGATATTCTTCTTAAGCTCAATTTCTGAACTACATTTTGAATAAAGGGCTCAATTCCCAAAGGGAACAACCTCCTTTCATTACTGCCCAAAGCTTAGACTAAAGGAGAATTCTCCACAAGTGGTAAGTAGGGGCACTGTAGATATTTCTATTTCTGGGTTCCCACATTACAGCACAGAGGCACTGCACAATATTAAGTTTATGCAGGTCACCTCCAATACCACAAGGCCTTTAAGCTGGACACATTTCCATATACAGTCCTTTGCTATTCCCATGTTAAAATGGTCTTTTATTCAGAGCATTTGTCTGGAAAAAATACACTTAGACTATGTAGTAACAGCAGAAACACTCCTTTCTGAGCTGTCCCCAAGATGTGCTGCTGCCTCCCAGCTGTGCTTGTACAGTTTGTGGCTACCTTGGTCACCTGCCCCACACACTGCTGCGAGTCACTACAGTGCATGCTGTAGCTGGTCACCAGACAGAAGTCACATCTTTGCTCAGTTTTCAGGGTTTTCCCAGCAACAAAAAACACCCTCACGTGATTATACTCTTTATTGGTGTAGAGACACCCCCACAATGCAGCTTAGCTTTGCTTTCAAGCAGCAATCCTGCAAGATTATCATGGCTCACAGTATCTTTCTGTATCCGTGCTTACTGTAAGAAAGGGTAAACCCCAGCGCTGGAGAGGCACATCCTGCAGCCACCACTGGCTGGAATTGGCGATGCCAACCTCATGAAGGCTGCCTTCGGCACAGGCAGTTCTGAAGACCAGCTCCAAAGCATTGCTCCTCTGGCACACGTATGCAAGTCTGCAGCTACTGCCACAACTGCAGAATGCAGAGCACTCTCCCCCAGCCACACTGCTGAGCACACTGCTGCTGCCGGAGATACATACCAAGTTATAAAAGTGAGTCACCACCTTTGGAATTCTCTCTGTGTAACTGCACAATAACCAATGACAGATACCCTCAATCCTTCATTCTATGCCCCTTTTCTTCCTCCACACATAGAGTAGAACCCTTCAAAAACGTCTGAAGTTTATGTCTTTGAAATTACTTCATGGTTCTTTTATCTCCAGTGCAAGCCACACTTTTGATCTCATCCCAGCAACGACTTCATGAGAACCTGGTTTGTTCAGATCACACATTCAGGGAAAACAGTTTTCTGTCTCAGGAGTGGTCACCTGGGAGACCAATCAAACCACCTAAGTGCACTTAGAGACACCCATATACTTGTCAGGACTCACGATTGTTGGCACTTAATTTCTAATTTGCATTTTAGTAAGGCTTTTTGAAACACGATTACTATTTTCAGACTATTGATGAAATGTCATTATCTACCTAACAAAAAAGAATTCTCTCTTAAATAAAAATATTATGAAGAAAAAGAGCAATTTCTCTCGTAGCCTTACAATAACAAAAACATAAAATGCTCCTTATTTAACATATTATAAGACCACAGTTCTAGCACATTATATGGTTTAAGTTGTCTGGGTTGGTTCATTTTAACTTCTGTGCCTTTTTCTCTTCTCTCAATTCATTACAGCTCCAGTATATCAACAGCAACAGAATACATTATTAGCTTGGATTTAATTGCTCTACTAAAAAAGAAAAAACTCCTTTCAAGATTGAAGCTGCTGCCCTCCTTTGCAGGAATAATTTGTACAGAAGTGTTGTGTGCATTAGACAACTTATGTTTGCCAAGTTAAAGACCTGCATGTAGGCTCAGCATCCAGTTTAACATTTCATTGCAACCTACTGACATGCTAATTAATAGCTAATCAGAAAGCTCCTAATAAGTATCAGATATTTAGATTTGCACTCAGTATTTTTAAAAGCTAATGACTTAGAGCATTTAGAATGGTGAAAATAAATCAAAGTAATCCCATGCCACCCAATTTCCTTCAAATATTTTCCAGAAAAGGATAATTAACTTGTACTCAAAATGCACTTGTATGATAGTATCATCAATATTAGGACAGCAAAAAAAGTGGCAAACATGAAATTCCATGGATGTCATTGCATAAGATTTATTTTTCCGAACTCCTTCCCTCCCACCCATGTACAATTAACATTTATATTTAAAAAGTTCAAATAACATGTTAACAGATTATGTCTAATTTCATGCAATTGAATCTGTGCTGTCATCAACAGAAATGTCTATTTAGATATAAGAGGAATAAATCCCATGATTCATTCATTGCTGAGGTGGGGAGGGGGATAAGAAAAAAATAATTAAGGAATGCTAAAATAAACTCCATAAAAATGGCTTGGCAAACCAGCAAGCCATAACTGAATGCAGACCCCTTCTGTCAAGGATCTGGATAGTGGTCTGGTCACACAACTTTCACCTATGGCCATGACTGACACAGAGACTTCCAAGCTCAAATCATGGGAGTGACAACTGTGCCCCTTCCTCTCTTCAGCCATAGCCTGGGCAGACGTGTTTTGTACTGTGCTGGCTGCAGGTGGGCTATGGGGAGAGTCACTCATCTCACCTATTATTCTACCAACACTCACTACGCTTAGGGTTATATTAAAATTTGACTGGTGAAGAAACTGTTGGTGAAGAAATGCCATCAGTAATCCATTTAGCCATAGGATATTTGCCAACACTGGAAGCTGATAAAGAGTGCACAGCAAGTGTTCATGTACTGCACGTGTAACAGGGTTATTTGACCTACACTGGAACTTTCACAGCTCACTGCTACCAACAATCAACAGATATCTGCAGGACAACTGAAGTGATTACGAGAGGCCATTCAAACAGCCCAAGTTATGTAACAAACTGAACTTTTCATGTGAATGCTTAGAGTTATATTCCTCCTGGTAGAGAACGGGATCATTCTGTAAGAGCTGCTCATACTTCTGAGCAAGCACTTCAAATCAGATGCGTACGAACCACCTACAGACTAACACTATTTCAAGAGTGATTTTTGCTTTCAATATATTTCTTGCAGTCGACGAGAAGAAAACAAAACTCACCATGTGAAGTTACCAGGCAATAGCTTGGCTTTTTCAGTTATGCAACAGTTATGTTTCTGTGTAAAAGATCACAGACAGTAAGTTTCCAAATAGCCAAGCTCTCGAGGTTAGGCTAAGGGCACAAGAATGCACAATTCACATTGAAGCACAGTTCATTCCTGTATCGTGTTAGGTATTTTGAACTCTCCTTTTCTTTTGCACATTATTTCCAGTGCTTCAGGGAAGTGCCCTCCACAGGCAGTGCCTCTGGTGCTTCTGACAGAAAACAAAAACTTGAAGCTCTCTTCAAGAAAGCTCCAAGCTTGAACGGTGTTTTCATCTTCCAAACTACAAACATCAAAAGTGCAGGCTACACTCAAGTGTCTCTTGGGATTTGTGTTTCTATACCTGTGAGGATGACTGAGAAGCTTTACGCTCACTTCCTGTATCCTCCTCCTCCCTAATCCAACTGAGAATAAAGGATAGAAACACATAGAAATGCCCCAAACACCCAGTACCAGCATCTAACAGAACTAAAGTGTTACAGCAGGTAACGGTTAAAAACTCCTACAATCCCAGTGCAATTCTGGAAATTTATTCCACAGTCTTAATTCCTTTAAAAGTGTTTGTTTCCAGATTTCCATCAGTTATTCCTAATTTATCTAAACTTGTTTGCCAGTCACTGGGGGGGGGGGAAGTGACAGACAGAAAAAAAAATATAAAAATGAGCTTCCCATCACTTTTTTACTGCTCAGTTCTAGATTTATATATATATAAAAAAAACCTTAACCGTCTGCTCATATTAGCACATCTCTTCACTGTGCAGATTAATCATACTCTACTTCCTGCCTTTACTTTTAATATAAATCAGTGTTTTAAAATCCTATTCCCTTTATTACAAAAAAAACCCCAAAACCTACCTAGAATAAAAGGGGACTCTATGTAGGATCAGTGACAATCAGGACAAAAGTAAAGGCTGACCTTGTCATCACAGATACCCATCTTTGCTCTCATTGATTCAAAAGAGCCACATGTTTAACTGTTGCTATGCCCACATATAAATTACAATTATTAAACAAAGTCAGCAGCGGCTTACTGAGATTTTTTTAAGCCATTGCAAAGAAATGTTAAAGTAAAAAGGTGATTTTAAAATGGATTAACAAATTTAGAAAATAAAAGTACATTCTTTCCCCCTCACAGAGTGGGTTTTTTTTGGTTTTGGGGGTTTTTTTTGTTTTTATCCAACCACTTAAAAGCATGCTGCTCTTAATCAAGTTGAAGAGTACCATGAGACAGCATTTTCAGGAGTACTGGTGTGATTCAGGCCATGCTGTCTGACTCAGTTGGAAGGCAAACCCAATTTGAAGTAGGGAAGACAAAAAGCATTGGCCTTCCTGGCTGTCAGCTCTCGGTGTGCTGAAAGACAGCATTGCTTGAAAACACAACTCAGCCGTTTGATTATCAATTCACATTTAAGTTCGTGGTGTTCCCTCAGCAGAGGTATCAAAAAAAAAAAGTCTTTTTCAGCACAGACATTTGAAAAGTGACAGAGCTTACAGAAAAGACTCCAAGAAATATCTGAAATTCTAAATGCAGTTAGGAAAGAGGCCAAGAAGATCTGTGCAAACCCACTTTATCAACTTAAGGCAAAAAAATCAGAACATGAGCTAATAAAGTGATTTTGAATGTTTAAGTCTTTAAATTTGATTAAACTTAAAAGTTTTGTTTCAAGTTGGTGTTTTTATCTGCCAACCACAACAAAACCAATCAGCACATAACAGAATTTACATACCCTCTAGGGCTGCAGGGAGCCTTGTGCTCTGTGGCTAAACAGAAGAAAATCCTCCCAGCCGTGTCCTTCTCAGCACACTGCATTATCTGTTTCTGATATCTGATTTTTCAACTCGGACAGGTTTCTACATTCCACCCAACTGGGTATTTTTCTGACTGAACAGCAGACACTGGATGGACATCTCCATAGGGGCTAATCAAGCTGTCCCACCTAAGCAGGTTATACAGGCACATTCCCTTTCCAAAAGTACAGCACTCCATGTCTCTTAGAGCATTTAAAAGACAAACAGCTTTTTCCTCAGCTCCTTGAGTGTGTACATTACATAAGCTTAAAAAAAAACAAACGCACAAATGGAGAACAAAATTTCGGACAAGTAAAAAGCCTGTCATTAGCAGGGAACTGATACATGTTAATTTAATGTCTACCACTTTGATAAACATCTCCAACATCAGAACAGATTCTTCATCAATGGGTAGAAAACTTGACTGATCCAAAGATAACCGCCTACGGTGCTGTTCCACACCAGCAATACAGCTTGCTCCCCCTCAGCAAACCACAGCAAACTGTGTGCCAGAGGGTAACTTGCTTTCCCTTCCTAAAAAGAGACGTTCAAAAAGACCACAATTCTCAGATGCACTGAGGATACACAGGATTGTGGTTGCTGCTCAAGGTCATTCAAGGCAGGAGCTGCAAGCTCAAATCCAGACACGTGCAAAAACATGTGAAAAATGTAAACAGCCTCAACACCACGATTTTGTTTTGACCTCTTTAGAGGTCAAGCTATCCCCCGATGTTGCTTTCTGAAAACAATTCTCCTGGGGTCAAAAACCACACTGTGTTCTGCTGACCCAATGGTCCACACCAACATCCCAACACACCTGCAATGCCAATCACCCAGGCAGCGGACAGTAATGTTATTTAAAACATTAATGCTACCCTGAGATCATCTTAGATTTACCCAAACAGATTTGCCAGCGGATCTGCTCAAGGTACCTAATGGTGGAGGTTGCCATGGGAACACGGTACAACTACACACTTTGCCATGACAACCAGGCCTCCCTGGAATACTAATGAGTGCCCATGGCAACGGGAAGCTAAAGACAAGATGTCTGGAGACCAAATATTTCATGTATCATTTATAACAGAAACTATAAATATATTTGTACGTTTCCTGTGTGAGAATCGGTGGGTTTTGGAACCCTGCGAAACGTTACATATGGGGCAATACTGCAAAGTGTAAAAATTATATGGCTGCAGCATAAATGGAAAATCCTATTTCAAGGCAATGATACAGCTGAATTTCAATTCCACAAACAATAGAAATGCCTGTAGTCAACACGCCCCACCATCTACATCATCTTGTACATAAACACTACTGTCAGTCCAGGATGAAGTCACCTGTGCACAGTGTGTGCTATATCCACCAAAAAGGTGCTTCCTACCCAGAGCAGAATCCTGTACTGAGCATGGATCTGTTCTCCATATGGCAGCTACTGCAATTCGTGTTGTGAAGACAGAAAACATTGCTTTGGTATTTCAGAAACAAGAGAGCCCAGTTACTTCATAATTTATAGGAATGTTCCAGCAACTCAATCCATGAGCAGCATTTCCCATTTATTTGTTTAGAGAAAAAGGATGCACTGTTGCGAGTTACACATTGGAACAAAATGTTGGTATTAAAAGTGATAAAATCATCAGTTAAGTGACATCTGGTGCTTTTTTAAAATACTCTCTCTGAAGATGAATTTCAGAACACTTTCTAGATATTTTGCATATTATCAAAGTCTAAGACATTTTCAGGCATCCTGCCAGTAACCTCCTGTCACTTCAAGAGGTGGCACCAGTTGGAAACTGCTTGTCCCAGAAGCACTGCATGTGGTAAGTCACATCAAAAGAGAGCAAAATTTTGGGTCCCAGGGATCACAAGTGCCAGGATTCAGCTCGCACCAGCAGTACAGAAACAAAAGGTAATAAATCATACCTAAGATTTTTCCTCACGCCTTACTATTTATTAGATTATAAAAGCTTATTAGGTTGTAAGCCTCCTTGCGTGCTCTTCCTCAGAAATACAAAACTCAGGAAAGCATTAGATGTAGGATTTATTTTTCTTCTCTCCCTCAACATCCGTGCAACATGATCTATTTATTTATTAGCCATCCTTCAGATGCAAATAGATCAGTTACTGCATTTCCTAAGTGACAGAGCACCGAGGTCAGCAACAAGGAATAAAGGAGTGTTCTTCCTGTAAGATATCTCACAATGGTCTCCTGGCTGCAGAGCTGCTCAGGTGCCAGATTCTCACTGCTTTTGAGTGACTGCAATGACTGATGCCATCTCAGTGGTAAAACCCCCAAACAACAGTTCCTTCAGCAGAGCTCCTCAAGCCCAGAAGAGGCACTTCCTGACCTACATCAGACACAGCAGTTACACTCACCCACCTTCACCTACCAATGGCTTGTAGAGGCCAGAAGGAACCCCAGATACACACACTTAGGAACTGCACAAGGAAGGGTGCAAAACAAGGTCTGCATCACTGACAGAGTCCTCTCACCCCTGTAACCCAAACAAGTCATTCTCTAGTCTGCTGCAGGAAAGATTCCTACCCATGAAAGTGGTGGTGTCACCATCCTGGGAGGTACTTAAAAGATGTGTAGATGTGGCACTTGGGGACATGGTTTAGCAGAGTACTTTGTAGGGTCTACAGTTGTAGCTACTGTGTAGCTCTACAGTTGGATTTAATGACTTAAAGGCCTTTCCCAGCTTAAATTGTTCTACGATTCAATGATTTCATCTGAGGCTAAAGTGTTACAGAAACATCCCAGTAGCAGTGCAACCTATGGTGTGAGACTAACCTGGACTAATCCCTGGTAAATATCTCTTCTGCTTCCAAATGCTGCTGGCTGTGGCCACAATGGACTGAACACACACATACAGACACATAATATCAAATCAGTGTAATCACATTCAGAATTATCACATTAGTGTAAGCACTGGCTATGATCACATTAAGAGTTTTCAGTGAATTGCAGAAACATGTTAATTGGCATGTCTGGAGAGACCTGAGGAAAAGGTGTGGGATGAAACAGCAACATGAAATGCAAGCCATGGCCTTGGCATTGAATTTAAGATCTATTTACTGGATAAAGTATTGCAGGACAAAAAACCATTACGTGGATAAATGAGCATTTTTGTTTCATCAGTTTCAACTGATATAGATTAAGTCACAAACAAAAAGAGAAAAAAGGTAAACTGCTTTTTTAAGCACAGTGCAGATTAACACATTGCAAACATAGCCCAGAGTGAACCTTCAGGTAAAGTCTTCCAAAGAGAAGAGCTCACATTATTTTTGTGGTAACACACAGCATTACTCTGCAAAAATTCTCTTCTTGAATCCAACCTGGTTACACAGGACTGATTCCAGTTATTAATTGCCAACTATTTTAATTCCTTTAAATACTATGGGGCCCAATACACAGAGCAGCCTTTCTTCTGTCAGCACTTCAGAGATCCACTTTTAACAGGAGCTGACTACTAAGATAGGAAAAACACATTCGCACTAAATTTCAAGATTACACAACAGCCCACCTATGTTAGGCCACCTATGTGTGTGTGGCAAAGACTACTCTTTTCTTCTAACCCCCTATTCTTCCATTAATATTTTTGGGTTGTGGTTTGGGGTTTTTCTCCTCCAAGTTGTTATTTGTCACTTTTTCTCTTGCCCTCCTTTTTCTTCGAGACTGCTTTATATCACACAAGGTGACATGATGGGTAGTTTAACGTTATTTGCTACCAAGAAAGTTATAGAAGTTATTTCATCTGGGGGCAGCAGTAGCCATTAAACAACTAGGAAAAAAAAAACGGGGGAGGGGGATGACACTTGTTCACTAAAATACTTTATGTATTTTGCTAATTAATTAAAGAGAAATTTTTGTAGTGTGGGTTTTGGTTTGGTTTGTTGTTGTTTCTATTTTAAACAGAGTGCACGACATGGTCACAAAAAGTAACAGCTCCACTCCAGCGGCAACAGAAGAGAAACCCCAGGAAAATCTATGACCAGAACTAACCTTTTTTAGTTAACCCAGGAGGACCATTGGTCTTGAAAGCACTCCTTTACCTGAGAAGGTTTGGCAGGATAAACAGCTCTGCACACAAAGCTGCAAGACCGACTGGCAAGAACAAACCTTACCCAGTCACTGCCCTGCACAGCTCATTTCCTCATCTTTTGCCAGTTCCTTAATCTGAAGCATAGAAAGCCTTTGTTCACACTCATGACCCAACACACTGGGATGGGCACTGAGTGATGAACTCAGAACACTGTGTCAATGGATACAGCCATCCTAGGAGAAGTCAGTCATTTCTGTGTCTGGAAGCCTGGTTGCATATCTGCACTTTCTGTTTCTTCACAGTAACAAGTGCAACACGCACACAGAAGGCCCATAGGTGGGTGCCCTTGCGCAGTGTGACTGTCAGCATGTCTGCCTTACTCTGGAAAAAGCAAAGACCCATCTTACCTAGGAAGGATTGGCAGCACTGCTAAAGATGGTAGCCAGGAAAGCAAGGCACGTTAACAACAGTACCAAGATGCCATTTCCCAAACATAACAATGAGAGTGCCTGAGTAATTCCTCCCTCCATAACTGAGATAATTATAACTACAATTAAAAAGGTCTCATCTCCTGGAAGTTGTGTGAAGTCCCATGACTCCCATCTAAGAAACATACATTAACGTCCACCTCAGTTGGTTTAGGCTATTTGGGTCTTAAATCCTTTTAATTCTTCCCATGATACTACTTATTTTGTGTTTCCTTGCCTTGGGGGAGAGGCAGAAATCAACACCTTTCTGTATGTTTGGGTTTTGTTTTTTTTAAATTCCTTTACTCAGTTAATACATTAAGCTTGTGATAACTTCTTACTTCCCCCTCAGTCCCCCACACTACAGATATTGAATAGCTGTGTTACTTCAGGGACCAGTCATAAATGTGACTGATGGCACTTGAACCTGCTCAACTGATTAAATGCTGAAAAGAAGAATCAATTACCAGAGGAAGGCAAGCTGGGGAGCCATACATAACACAGTGCAGACAGAACAAAGAACTCCTACTGCCCCAACTCAGCCACAACCTGTGCGGCAAAAACAGAAAGGAAAGAAGCATTTAGAAACGCTTTCTTCTTTTCAGCTTAGGGTATCCACCTTCCACCAAGATAGTCAGGCAGGAACAGCACATACAAACTGAAACTTCTTCTCAGAAGGAAGAGGGAAAGAAAGGAAGTACATGTTTGGGCAGAGACAGATGTGCTTTGCTCTTTCCAATGTTTCACTCAATACCTATCTATCCATTAGGACGTTAAAGGTCTATTAGTGATGCATTTAAGATAAAAGGCGTTTGCTTCCAATTGTCCTTGTTTAAATGCATGCCAAGGAAAGCATAGGAGATAACATAGAGCTACAGCCTTTCTGAGCATAGAGTTACCCTGTTCAGCAAAGCACTTCCAGATTACATGGGAATAGCCCTCAGAAGAAAGGTTTTGAAGCAGAGCAGCAATTTCATCACTTTTTTTGACAAGATGTTCTGTAAAACAATGGCCAGTATAAAGAGCATAACATTTTTCAGCAGGATCAAAAAACAAACACACGCACAAAAAAACAAACAAACAAAAGAAACAAACCCAAACCAAACAAAATCTGTCACGACCCAAAGGGAATTTCCTGACTGTATAACAGCCTAATGTTACTCAGTAACTTCAAGGAACAAAACTGTGCCCTCTCCGAAACTACTTCAAATAGGATTGTTTAAACAAGATATGCATCTAAACACGCAAGTGTCCGAAGTGGAAAAACACAGCCAGGGCACATGATCCTGCAACTCCAAGAGCCCACGGGGCATTTTGGCACGCTCGGGTGGCCACAACCGTGGGGCCTCGGTGCCATCTGGTGGCCACTCGCTCTGCTACTGCCGGCCCTGCACCTGCAGGCAGGGCTGAGCTCCCAAATCGTCCGATTGCGGGCGAGAACCTTCCCAATTCACTGCTGAAAACACGGGGCAGAGTTAAAGGGCTCTGCCTCCTCCCCCAGGCGTCTATTTACCACAGGTCCCTTTGGAGCTTGCTCAGGATTTTGGGAGTACAAAAACTCTACCTAAATGTGGCAATGACAATGGCTTATTGTTCAGTTCTGTTCCCACTGTTTTCACTTTTCCTGTGAATGAATTAATCTTTCCCCTACGCTTTTCATTCACTTCCCAATGATACCAGCTTCAGAGCCATTATGTAGTTACAAGCTTCAGGAAAAAAAACAAAACAGAGGTGTTATCTTCTATTAAATTGACTTATACAGGTGGGAGAAAAGGACAAAGACATTTCATACAATAAAAACCTTGCAATTTCCTCTGTTCGTGACACATTATATAAGCCAAAGGTTACACAGGTTTATACAAGACCTTTTTATATCTTAAAATTACTACTGTTAAAACACTGCCGCTGGAATTACTAACACCACCCACCCACTAGTACCTCCAGGACTCAAGTTTCTTTTGCTTTTTCTTAGTATATGTCACCCAGCTCCAGGCCATTTGTTTTGAGGTGAATGTCTGGCATTACCATCACAGAGAGAGAGATGTCTGCTGTGCAACATCCCATAATAGGAGTGATATTTAACAAAATTACAGCTGTCCCATGACACCATAAGAGCAATGTCATTTACAACACCTTGGTGCAGACATCAGGGAAGGGTGTGGGTAGCATGCAGTGGCAGCTGCAATTTAGAGCCTTGCAGGGAGGCGCAGAGGTGGATTTCTTTAAAAGTTATTAAAAATAGAATGAGTTTGTGGCTACACACGCTGGATGAGCACGTTGCAAAATACAGTCACAGGCAGAGGGAGAAACAGTGAAGTGTGGACCCGTAAACAGGAGAGACCAAATTAAAATTTATCCTTTTACCAGTGTTTTTTTAAATTAAGGTCCACCAAATACTGACAAAGGTGGTGAGTCATGCACGTTTTTTCTCTGTTCTTTCAAATGCATTAAGCTATTCACAGAAAGCTCAATTTCTTGCAGAAAAGAAAAATGCCAAAATGCTTGAAATAAAAAAAATAAGTACAACTAATAAGTGCGACACGGTGCTCAGGCTATATTCTAGTATTTGTCTAGAAACAGATATACATCTTTGTAGTCATTCTGCTTGACCTGAATCAATGAAACGTGGCAAAATAATACCATACAGTGATTGCTGGGAAGAATGATAGAATGGGTGATTGCATCCTGCAAATATACAGGAAATTAAAGCAGCTTCCTTCCTCAGCCCCCAAAAATTGTCTGAGTACATGGAGCATAACTTAGAGGAAGCAGTTGAGCAGCAATCACAGTTACAGGACACTCTGATACCAACAGCAGGCAGATACACAGGTGAAAGTGTTATGAAGGAATAAAACACGGAATTGAGTTTGGTTTCCAGTAAGTAAGAGAGAGTTACCCATGTAATAAAAGAAAATTCTGACCTCTGCAGAGAAGGAGTTATATATGAAAAAAGGAAATAATTCCCTTTCTCCAGGTATTATAATAATTAAGAGTAAGAAATCCTAAACACAACTGCAGCATGCATATCCTGCTGTCCCACACTGGCAATTCAGGGCAGCCCAACTACACGTCTTCTGCAAAGCCTTGTGCTTTTCAGAAAGCATCAGGCCTAGAGCACAGACTAAGAAAGCTTTCCACGTGAGCTGCAAATCCTGCAAGTTTGGTTTGCATCAAGCCCTACTGCACATTTGCAGAAAGATGAACCAACACACGCACTGCGAGTCTGCTGCTGCCTAGAACCACCAAACTTAACACACAAAACAAACAAACATTCATATGACTTGATAGCAAACACATTCATATTGCTTCCCAGAAAACAGGGCTTTACACATATTCCTGCGGGAGGGAAAAGTCGTACATGTGGCACAAAAGCCACGACGTCCAAATGTTGTTGGATTTTCTCTGGTTCTGATATGGACTCTGACAGTTAAGCAATCTAAAGCTCTTGGCCGTCATCAGAAGTTCTACAAGCCCACCCGTAGACCTGCCCATAGTTTTGAGAAAACATTCCTTCTAACTAAAAAATGGCATGAAAGACCAAAGTCAACGTCTTTTAACTACACTGTTACAAGACTACAAACTAAACGCTCTTTCTCTTACTATCTTTGTTTTTTCGGCTCTCCCATCCTCCCCCCATTAAAGCAATGAAAAATTATCATTGGAAAACTTATTAAACAAGTAAATTTACTGATTTTGTCAGATCACCTAAGGAGGACTAACTGACTGCTTTCATTGAAGGATAAAAATATAAAGCCTGGGGTTATTATGCAGTAAGCTTTGCTGCTGCAGTGGTGCAGCACATACCACGCTGTGGAACAGAGCTGGATGTCTAAAAGCACAAGAACAGGTGATGAATATTAACACCTCCGGATCAATTCCAAATCCCTACTACTGCAAAAGTGTTCCTGCTGGTTGCTATTCTCCAAGACCCTTCTCATTTCCTGAAGTCACGTGGTGTAAGACAAAGCTCTGCAACAATTATTCTCTCAAATGGTTTTTTTAAACTACAAGCCCCATTCAGTACAGAACACCAAAAACTGGTGTAGTGGCCTTTCAAATAACAATGTATGTGCATTATGAAGTCTAAAAACAATACTGTCTGCCTTAATAGCCCGTGGTTCACTAAACAAACATCATGTTACTGCACATGGAGAACAATGCACTTGCTATTGGTTTTGTGCAGTGAGAGTTCGAAGTGTGCAAACATAACCCTAGCAGGACAGCCACCATTTCCTACTACTGACATGTGTATTGCTGCTAGTAACAATTATAAGACACCCCAAGCTTTTCCTTAAGTAACTGAGTTGTATATTTTCTTTATATTTTCTCAGTGGGCAGGATCATGGAATATCTAATAAGAAACCTCCTGCTCTAGGAAAAAAAATAAAACAAAACCAAAACACTTCTATGAAGTTTCTGTGCACTTACTAATGTCTTTCTCTCTGGTAAAAATATATGTCAATCACCACATGACAAATTTCCTGCAGAGGAGAATCGTGATATAATCTGTAGTGATGACATACAAGCATATACTTATAAGTATTTGGAAAATAATTTCAAAGTGAGTTAAATACTACTTCTAAACAAATAAGGTTCTCTGAATATCATCATCACTGATGTAATTCATAGCCTTTACAAGACAGGAATATGGTTTTGGCTATATCCAGTGACATCTACTGTACATAATCAGGATTAAATTCAGTAGTGACCATTATGGAAAGTGATCTTTGGGTTTTTATTTCACAATTCTCGTACTAAAACAAACTTCTGTTTTGCAATAAGATTGCAAAACAACTCAAACTCCAGGCTAATAGTCAAGACACTGAAGGATCATTGACTCTTGGAGTTCTGGAAAACTGGAAGAGAGATGAAGTTCCACACAGAATTCCCATCCAAAGGGAGAGATCCACTCTTCACCTTCCTCCAGCATTACCCCTGCCTTCCCCCAGCCCTCAGCAAGCCTTTTTAAAGTAGAAACTTCCCACCCACCCTATAAAACCAAACTGAACCACATTCAAAAGAGGCAGCTAAAGCTGTAACCGAGAAAAGCATAAGGGATGCACTGATGTTTAACCAGCTGGATACAGGCACAACCTTTGCAGAAGTCAGACTCAAATGGTTTAGGTGAAAGGCACCTGGAGACAGCCAAAACTCATGTAGGGAATAAACCTGTTTCAAACACTGCAGTGTTTTCCCTCCAGTGGATCTATTTTTTTACCATATCACCAGAGGAGAAAAACCATCACCAGGTATTCATGCACAGTCAATTCTTCAATCAGATTTCTTTGCATGTTTGAACAACAAAAACCATTTCTGGAAAATGAGTTATGTTTGGGACCTAAACTACAATTAAGCTCTAAACACATCCCTAAGTGTATAGATCAGGTTTCACACATGTGAAATACCTAAAATAATTTATTAACTTACTGCTTAAAAAAAGTAACACACAAAAATCTATCAGTTCAGATCTTACTGTAAGGTGGCATAGAAGAATCATCCTTCCTTAATTTATTTTCTTATTACTGGTATTAAGTCAACGACCAGAATATTTTTAAGTGGTATTTAAAATTATATATGAATGCACATGTTAAGAAGTAGGTCATACAATGAACCTCACTGTTTGCAACCACCCTTATTCGTTCGTGCCTAGGCAGAGACACAGTTCTTAAGACCAGTGTTTTGATCTAACACTATATTTTTAATACATCACTTATTTATGGCTTACTGTAAGAGGGAAGCATTTTTCTTCCCCATTCTTTTCTGAATGCTTTGCATGCTCTTTGCATATCAGCTTCAAAACCACATTTATTTGAAGAACAAATAATGCAAATGTACCCTTCTCCCTATGCTCTTGTACCCTAACCTCTATGCTCTAGGGAGCTCAGGTTCTGACTCAAGTGAAAGCAGACATTCTACAACATACACTGCTTTAGCACTAGCATATTATTCTTTTTTTTCTTTTCTTTTTAAGACTGAACTCACAAAAATTGTAAACAAAAGTGAAAATCAGAAGTACCCACCCTGGTGGTTGCAAAGGTAATTCTAATGAAGACGGATTCTAGCAAGTAAGGCTACAGAGTACTGAAACTCAAGTTACGGATATAGGAAACGAACTAGAAAAAGATCTAAAATTAAACCTCTAGAGGGCTTCTTGACCAATGATAAGGAAATAAAATAAAGCAAAAACACAAAAAGCGTGCTTAGCAATACTGATGATAACCTGTTGTATAAAACTTGGGAGCCTTAATGATCATTTGTCTTACATTTAAATGTTGAGCATTTAAATGAAGCTTCTGAATCTAAATTTAAAGAAACTAGGCTGAAGACTCAAGTAAATTTTGGCATCACCTTGATGTACCAGGTAGATCTAGCATGGAGTGGCCTTATGCAAATTGGTCATTTAAGTTTGTAAAAAGTAAACAGATGAGAGACTGAATAAATGAGTGGAACTGAAGTTGCCAGAGGCAGAAACTCTTACTAAGTTGTTTGCAAGTTACAACAAAAATGTAAACCTAAAAGGCAAGCAGAAACTCTTGTTTGCTATACACAGTCTTAGAAAGGACAACAAATGTTTGTATCTTATGAAAACATTTGGTTACTGAACATTTTTCTACTTAACTTTTTACCTTTCTCCTTGACAAACAAGCACACAAACACACTAATCAAAATATCACATTTACCAGTGCATTAAATATCGAAAATCAAGCCATCCTTTTTAATGCTCCTAACACCTTCGGAAGCCAAAGTGTCACGCTTAGCATTATTATGGCAAATGACCCCAAAATGGACTGCAGCTACACTACTGATCTTTCTATTTAATGGCCATTTGTCTTAAACAATAGTAAACAAAACACTCATTTTTTTCTTTCAGCTCTTCCTCTGCATTTAAGCATAGCTTTAAACTTGATCTCTGATTCGCACGGTTCTTCTACGAGCATGCTATTTATTTCCTAAAAGCTCGGTTCTAATCACATCTCTATCTCAACTAATTAGTGGGATGCTTCCAAGCCTACCCACTTGGCATAAAACGCATTAATCTTTACTACTGTTAGATTATTTTATCACTGTTCTCAGATGTCCCACAGATATACCGCTTTTACATATTTTATATATATAATCCATATTCAGGGATAACATACACCAATTATTGGTGCATTACTTGATTACAATCGAACAGGACTGATAAAATTTTCCCAATTTTTTTTTTTTACTTTAAAAAAAGACAAGTCAATCTGCAGAAAATTATGTGCTCAGATCCCATGTCGTGTGAGAGGATTGTATTGCTTTGAATTCATAATGTGACTCTTCAGACAAAAACTCTGACATGGATAAACCCAGAAATTGCGTGAAAACCTGCAGGTCCTTCAAGTTAGTTTTCACAACAGCCCATGGCAGGCTTAAAGGAAACCTCACACTGGACAGGCTTCCCAGCTCACTAATAATTAACCACTGTTTAACAAAGCATCTTGTTGGAATAAATATGCAAAGCCTCATGTCAGCCCCATTTCTTTCCAAATCAAAATCCAGTTCTTCTGTTTTTTGACAGGTACAAGACTGACAATTGGTCTCCCACTCAGAGTCAAACTGAAAAATGCCTGTCCCTCTTCCTGGCACTCTACATGCTTGTTTCATTCCAAGGATTATAGCCTTGGAGACTTGGTGTTTCCAACAGCTGAAGCCCTGTGCCAGTCACTCCATCCACACAGTCCTGCTGTGTATCCAAAACCTGAGTTCTGAAGAAACGTGAGACCGCTCTGTTTAAATCCCAGAACTGCTACCTGCAGTTACTCATCACAGCTTCACTTGGCCCTGTGCCCACAGATTCCAAGTCCACGGCCAGGACTGGCTTAGGTCCTACAGAGCTACAGGAAGAGAACTCCACAGGTGGGACCACGAAGATCCCACGATCTCTGTATTATAACCTTTTAGCAGTGCCTGGCTCTATTTTTCTAAGGATGAAAAACGTATTCTCGCAGGGCACATAGTCCTAGTAACCACGTAACACGAAGGAAACAACAAAACCTCTTTCATTCTTAAATTTGTTCCACACCTTAGAACAGAGTCTCTGAGCCGGCTCTCAACTTTATTTTTGGTAAACTTTAACAAAGGTTGGTAGCAAAGCTGTTTTATGGGCATGTGACACAATTAAGCAGGTCATTTTGCAAGCACTGGAACTTAGCCTGTCTGCTTAGATTCTTTGCTGTGCACTAATACAGTTAAGCTCACACCACAATGGATAAACTGGGAATGTAAATTTGTCTGCACACCTATTTTCACAAAGCTTGGGGAAAACTAGCTTTGAACTATTTCTGCTCTGTCAAATTTAATCAAAAGCAGCCAAGAAGTTCAAAATGTCTTGAGTGTCAGTAGAGAGAGGCTGACAGAAAGGATTACTGTGCAGGAAAACCCAGCTGAAAAGTACATTCTCTTGCCAAAAAACATTCTGTCAGCTCATTGCAGAGTTATGTATTTAATAGGTCATACAGTAACACACTTGGCAGATGAAAGTATGTGAATTATTTGACTGGGATCTTTGTCTTCTCAACTAGCTATCCCCAGATGATTACATCCTGTTAGCGGAGCCACCATGGCCAGTTTTAGGATTCAGACTTCTTCCCATCCTTGGCTCTGCTCACAACTTCCGTCTCACTTCTTGCTCCTGTCAGCTCCTACGAGAGTTCTCAGCAGCCAGTAGAGGCTGTGAAAATGAGAAATAGGACAGCACGTCGTAGTAACTGAGCACTGTGTGCTCCCCTCTCTCCTACAGCTTTCACAGGCTCCTCTGGTGGCGGCGAGCCGATGGCAGCAGCCAGATGAGCTGGAGGCGGCTCTGGGAAACAGGAAACCAGCTGGACACAGGCAAAGGGAATGGAAGCAGCTACCAGGGAGGCCCACAGCTCTCCCCCATCGACCTCCTCACACAAGAGCTGCCTTGCCACGAAAGCTCTTCAGACCTGCACAAGCCTCTGTGGGGCACTGGGCAAGTAAAGGTACTTTGCATATCAGATGCCATACATTAGACAAATCAGTACATTGGTTTAGCTCCAAAATTGATGCTAAACCAATTAAATGTAAGTGAAAACGAAATAATAATTTTCCTTTGATCATATGTAGAAGTTTTAAATAGCTACAAATCACACCCTTCCTCCAATACCTTCACTGCTTTACCAAAACATTTCAACAGCATAAACTGTTTATACTTCAGAGGCAAGTGCAGACAATAGGTACAAAGCTTGTTTTCAATGCAGTAGAGAAATAATTACCCTGAACTTTTTACCTCCCACCCGCAATTCCTCCCTCAAGAGGAACAATTGCAAGGCTCAACAGTGATTTAGCTGAACACTGACACTGTGATTCAAGAACCTACATAATGCTCACATGAAACAGTTCTTAGGCATCCTCAATGACCAACAGAACTCAGAGCAGAAAAAAACCAACCAAACAAAAAAACAACCAACCACCCAAACAAAAAAAACCAGCACAAGAAAAGGAACTTCCAATTTCCTAGACCTGAAACTGTTCAACCTGCATACCTCATGTATGCTTTGGGGGGGAAAAAAAGAGGGTAAATTTTTTCCTTTCATTCTCCAGTGCAGAGATTTATAACAAAAATAGAAAATTTTCACACCTACAATACGTAGTTGAACCAAACAGACTTAGGGTAACTGATTAACAGACCTATTATTTATTAAGTGAACTTGACACAAGATTTGAGTTTCAGCTTCAGCTTTAAGACTTCAAAATTCAGTTTTCTGCGTCTTGCACTGAATCTTTCAGGAAGACCAGCACTCACAGTCACAACACTGCTACTGATATCTGGTCCTAGTGCAGGAATACATCCCTGCCCTAGAGAACAATTCATCAGGTGCTACTGTCCAGCAGAAAGCATAGATATTCTTAGAAACTGTACTGAAATACAGTCAGAAGCAAGAAAAACAGCATGACATCTGTATTAATTGGGTAGAAATTCTTATACTCTGCTGTTCTTGTCAGGGAATAAACAGAGATGTTTGTACAGAAGGACACTGTGGTGGAAGGGTGGAAAGTCATCCAGAAACCATTCATTTCAGTGTAAAATTAAACATCCACTCTAGTCTCTGAACAGCTTTTCAGGAAGCAAAATAATAAACTTGGGTCACAAAATTGGGTTAAAAAAAGCAACAGCTCTGTGGGGGCATTAATCCTATAATTTCTTGTTTTTACCTGAAGACGCAGTCTCACAAAATGCTTGTGGCTCTGCAGATGAGAACCCACATTTGACTTCTGACAGGCAAGAAATCATGTTTATTGAGTTTACATATAAAAACATAGCTACACTCTCCAGAAGAAATTAACCTGCCAATAGAACTGAGAAGAAAAATACAGCTTAAGGAAATTTCTTAGATCATAAGGTCTTCAGTACACAGAATCATTCATGTAGATCCTGAATCAACTTATTCTATCCCACACACTCAGGGACCTCACAGCTCTGCAAGACATTATTTCAGCCTACATTTTATGCACATTATCAACAGGCCCTCAAAACATTTGCTTCTCAATCCCTCTCTGTATGGTGCTCTTGCTTGCTCACTTTCTCAAAAGAGTGAGCCCCAAAATCCTGTGATTTAAAGGGATCAGATTAACCCAAATAACATAATGGTGAGGTGGGAATGGTTGGCAAGTATAGAAGTGCACATGAATCATCTTTTTCTTCTGTAAAAGCTGATTCTTGCAAGTCTGACTTGGCAAAAGCACATCTAGTATTCGTTTGTATTATTTGTGGCTCCCAGAATGCCTTTTTGGGCAGCTGTTGGAGGGAACTCATGGCACTATCTGTAACTACATTAAATGTGATGAAAAACAGACCAGACCTAATTAGGCAAAATCCACAGTCAAGCATCTTAATATCAAAGTCTTAAATTTGAGATAAAATAGCTGCTGCCCTCTTTGCAGTTTTTTAGCCAACGTACTTCCCATTTCTGAATTAACGAACCTTCTCTCACTGATAAACAATAAGTATTTCACACTTTTTAGGCCTCTGTGGCCTCTGAAGCAAGCCAATTTCTGGTTTCATTTTATTCTCAGGGTGGGGACAAACCCTTTCACAAAATTAACCCAAAACAAACTAAGAAATACCTACAGCTGTTCTAAAGACAAAAAGGCCACATTTCTCCTCTCACTTCAAGTATGAACTCCAAATTGAGTATAACTGTTTATGTCAAAACTTAGGGATTACACCTTCTTCTTTGGCAAGACCAAAATATTTTTAGCTTTTTCTTTTATTTTATTTAAGTTGGCTTCCCACAGTGAATGATCTGAGTTTTTATCACTAGTTCAACAGTCATACTCTCTATTTACTACAGTAAAGTTCCTCAGGTTCTCTTTCTAGAGTTCTTCCTTATCTATTTATTCACCAAGAAAATGCTTGAGATTTGCCAAAACCAACACAATTCGTGTTGGTTTCTTTTGGTAACACTAGCAAAACGTTAAGAAGAGACAAGGAAACCTTTTATTTTGTTTCTTCTATCCTGGTGGCATAGAATAGAGTCACTCATTTTGAGCAAAGGAAACAGGTTTGGATACTCTATAAAAATACTGTGAAGGGCAAGAAGTCTTAGAACAAAACTCAAATTATTTATGTGTGCATACAGAAGGTCAGTTTGTGGAAAGGGGTAAAACTTGCTTTTCTCCTAGAAGAAAGCCCACCTTCAATAAAGGTTATTAAATACCTGATCGTGTAGAACAATTTTGGATTCCTCAAATCAAATCTCAGTGGTTATTTACAACTCAGTAACAGTTTGGATTAGTGAATGTTTACACCCTTAAAGGCACACCTCTGCTTAGCTGTGTCCAGGGATGTCCAGAACCACAGGGCAAAGAGAATGGAGCAAATTCCCATGGTCTACCCTACGTGCCCTGTCTCAGGCAGGCTCTCAGTACACAGCAGAATTTTTGGTTCACTTTGGGCTGCCTGAATCCAAACTCACTGTTGGGACAGAGGGAGAAGCAAAGATGCAAGCCCCCATCCCTACCCCCAGCTCTGGGATTTTCCTACTTCTTTTGGGTTGCAGTTACCTAGAAGGTTCCTCAGCTGCATCACACCCATTGTGTTTGTCACTTACAGGGCAGTGAAAGCACCCCACGATTGTCAGACCCATCTGCATTTGCTTCAGACACTACTTAAATCACTGAGCACAGCTAGTCTGCTCTTGCCACGCAGAAGTTTGAGTTCTTTAGGGTTTACAACAGGCTTCCCAAATACCAACACACAAAACCCAGGGCTAGATCTGACACCAGCTGCTCTCTGAGTTTCTTTCAAGGCATCTCTAAGGATGCGCTGTCCAAGGAGTGGAGAACTATGAAATACCTCTGACATATCACAATGTGCAGGTAAAATCTCCCACCTTACTTTCCACGTTCTCCTTATCACAGCAGAAGCTCCTTGTGTTTCACATTTCAAATAAATCTGAGTGTTAGGTAAAATGATGTGGAAAACCAGCTCTCTGAAAACAGCATCTCGTTTTTTGATGGGGAAACTCCAGGTTTTCCTTACACCGAGAACACCTGGATAGGCATAGGGAGGGAAGGATTAAAGAGGAACAAACGTACTCAGGTCTGGTTGGACAAAAGATGTCAAACCAAAACAATCCACACTGTCCACCTTTGCAATGGCTTCACTGCATCTTCCACATTATAGATTCTAAACATCAACTCTACAGCAGTTCTAATGGTTTGTCACTTTTCAATACGTTGCAGTCAGTGTTTACATATACAAATACGGCCTTCAGAAACAAAACATTTATCCTTCACTGAGAAAAAATGGGAAGCAAGACCTATTTGCTTCCTGTTCTATATTTTCCATCTATTTCTAACTTACAGGACTTTTACCTGAGTTTTCATTAGCACCAGGAAACAGATTGTTTAGTTAAATGTGATGCTTCCCC
This sequence comes from Pseudotriccus pelzelni, assembly GCA_035584735.1. NCBI lineage: Eukaryota > Metazoa > Chordata > Aves > Passeriformes > Tyrannidae > Pseudotriccus > Pseudotriccus pelzelni. The sequence goes on along the minus strand of JAWMRA010000162.1, from coordinate 5,947,236 downwards.
CCACACTTCTTATTGCTTCAGGATAACTGTTACACAGCTAGTTCTGAAGTTAATAATCATATATATATGACTTATGTACATGTGCTGCACTGACAGTTCTCCAGGATCACACCGTTTTTAAAAAGGCAAGTTTTTTGAGGACTAAAAAAATATTTTCTTCCCTCCCCTAAAACCCCAACCTTTCTCAATCAAAAGCAAAGCCCATCTGCTAATTCTGAAATGCTCCAACCTGGATGACAACACATCCCAAAACTCGAACAGCTGCATTTTAAGTTTTGTAGGACAAGAAAGAATGTGCTTAAAAAAAAGAGAGAAAGAAAGAATACTCAGCATCACATTTTCATAGACAATGGCATTTAGATCTGCCTTACTTAGATGCTTGCTTGGGGGCAAAAAACATTGCTATTCCCAATATTGCACGCAATCAAAACTTAAAAAGTAATCTTAACATCTTATTTCAACAAGAACACATCACATAATGATCTACAGCAGAAGATCATTAAATTAAGTCTCATCTCAAGCACATGTTAGCTATGGTTTCAAACTTATGACAAACAAAATAAAATCCCATTATGTCATAAATGTTAGAGACCAAGTTACACATAAAAATAACATCATGTCTTTAAAGGGCTCAAAAGACTGTGGCCTCATCTTGGACAGGTCCCTAAGGATCCAGTGAAGGGTGAGGGTGACCAGATGCCATCTGGGCAATGTGGCCATTGTCAAACACATGTCAGGAGACCAAGCCCCAGCACATGAGCAGGATCTAACATGAGAGAGTGTCTTCACCTACACTTGTGCTCCCAAGTCTGACCTTTTCCCTGCCTGCTCCAGCAACACACCAGTCAAAGCTCTCTGTAGGCACCTAAAGAGACATTGCTAGAGATGACAGGCCCTCAGTTACAGAAATCAGCTGAATGCAGAGACCCACAGGCTGTCCCTGGGAACCCTTGGGCTTTGAAAAAGTGTTGGTCCCTCTATGAAGCACAGGACACCAGTTGTTAAGTCAGTTCCAAACTGATCTCTTCCTAAATGCCACGTGTTAAGACAACCCCTGATCACAGCAATGTCCAGTGCACAGACACCATCTGAGCTCACTCTCAGCTATCAGGTCAGGCAGAGTGATGAGCTCAGCACTAAGAATAAGGCCTGCACTAACAGAGTATTCTTCAAAATCCTTCTGAGGAATCGGTACAAGAATATGTGACCTAAACATCCAGTATTCTGAGAACCAAGCAGCCCAGACTGCCCTGTAATCGTAACAGAGTGAACATCAGAGGATGAGCATGGGCTCTTTGCAACCATAAACATCATTGTCTTCAGGCTGGGGTAATTTGTGCTCTAAAGCACCCTGAAGTCATTTGTTTAGAACATAGATGATACTCAGCATGTCCTAAGAGCAGTAGAAAATCTGAGAAAATTAGTGCAGTCCTGGATAGTTTTTAATTCCTATCTAAACTATGAAGATTCTAAAGGACCCTGAAAGGACTGGGAAAACAGATAACATGCCAAAATTATTTGTTTAAATCTGGCACCCACCAGTGTTGAGGTGGGAGGAGATAAGCAGTAAAAAGGGAGAGAATAGCTAGGACATTTGAAGTCTAACTTATTTAAAAGATTTCCAAACCAGGAACTGGAGAGAAGTCCTCAAACATTATAAATGTTCTTAATGTAAAGATTTATTTTTACTCATGCACTTAAATAACCACAGGAGAAAAAGCTATTTGTATACAAATGCAAATTAGAGAACTTTCTGCTAGTACTAAAATACATCATGAAATACACGTTTCTTCAATTTCAAAGTGTTGTACTACAATTAAGGGAAGAATAATATTACAGTGTTGCCCTCTTCAATTTATTTTTTGTACTGAGCATGCAATTTTCTACTTGGCTAATCATTTAGACATCATTATGAAACAAGAATATACACATCACTGAGTCTCAATTGAAGAGCAAGAAGCTCATTTATTACAAGTTAGCCATGTCAAAAAAATGAAAGCAGATAAATGGAGTTTTACTGCTAACTAGCATCAAAACAAGATCACTTTTCATACAAGGTTTTTTTTTCCCCTCCAAGCTGTGGCAGGGGATAGGGAAATGAGAAAAATGATTGCAGCCCATTATTTATTTAACAATTGTTATTTAGATTTATTATTGTTTATAGTAGCTGTTATTTAAAAATAAGCTACAATATTTCATAATTAATAGCAGCCTATGAGTTGGAATACAAATTAAAAAATCCTTACACCACATTAAGATATACATTAAAAAAGATTAAGCAATGTATTGCTACTTAATTTCTTTGCTCTTAACTGATTTAACTGGTAGTGGAGTGGAGCAAATCTCTGGATCCATTTTCAAATTAAACTCATTTTTTACAACTAGCAGGTGTGCAGTCTAGTGGCCTTCTCATCTTTAATAAAAGCATCTGCTTTTATTAGATATTCCAATGAGTTTTTCCTCCCAAACTACCACATATCAGCGTACAGAGACCTGTTTAGCAGCACAGCTGAAACAGTACAGACACTGATACTTGGTATTTCATGTTTCTGTGACATCTTCTTTCCCAGTTATTATTATGGAAATATAAAATATATACTTTATGTGTATGTCTATAGAAATCACTTGTTCTTCTAATTATTTTAACTCTAGAAGTTCCATCAGCTATGTAAAGTTCTTCTGCATTTCAATCTTTTCTCCAATCAAATCTCAAAAAAAATAGGCATGGCTATTAAAAAAGTAATAATAATTATTTCAACCTTTGATACTTCTATCCCTACTTTTCTGGGTCATTATATCGCCTAAATTAATATTCCACAGTAGAATCATACAATTACAGAAGGATTGCAATGTTTTGTTTCAGCCCATGAAGTGACATATAGCAGCAGTCACACATTTTCTTTCCATCCTTTAGCACAGCCATAGTAACATTTATTACCATTTCTTAGGTGTCACACTACCATTATTTTAACAGTATCTGCAACATGCAACTCATTGTAATGTGGATATCTTTCCAGGAAGGTCAAACCTTTTTGTACATTATACTTCAAAACACGCAGCTCATACCAGTGCTTTCCAAGGTGCTTAAAGTTCAGAGTTCTGCTGAAAATACTATATATAATTTCAACTGACACAAACCCTAGCAAGGACTTGGAGCGACTGGTACAGCTGGGTGTGCTACACTTCCATTAGCAAGAGCTAGCACAAACAAGAACTAAAGGGTTTTATATGTAATAAAGCACAAAACATTTGAGTGGGTTATTTACAGTAGTATAGAAATTTTTTTCCAGATACCGGTGTCCTTCACGCAGAAGGCTTAACATGCTTATTGCGCTAAACTGCCAAAATCATCTGCAGTGTGTGGAATTGGCAAAAAAATAAGCAGATAATGAAATTACAGGTGTCCAAGACAATTACTTCTCCTTCCATGGAGTAATCTGAATGGCATTCCTTTTTTGTTGCTTAAATGTCACAATCCAGTTAAACATACCATGTTGCTGACTAAATAAAATTATCACATTTTAGCCTCTTCCATTGCAATACACTGTGTTTGTTAACTGTAGGGAAAGCAGGGCATAAAAGAAACATCAACCATAAAATGCACAAGCTTTATAAAACTTGCTGTTACTTATGAGTATCTTTTTACACGTATTCCTCTTCAGTAAAGACTATCTATACTGGATACATAAAATGGGTTCTAAGCTTTTTTCTTCCCAGTATCAAACCTTTGTAATAACCATATTTCATATATTCCCTCCCAACAGGGAATACATCTGAGCTCGGTGTGAGGTTAATGATCTTTTTACATTCCCTTTTCAAGCTACAGATCACTACTGAATATTGTATTTTCTTTTGTTCCTTTTTGATCAAGGGAATGTCGTTCAACAACGATATCACGTTCTCTGACAAGTTCTTTCGGAAGATGGACACATTAAAGACAAGAGGAAGAGACTGCAAGAAAGATACATGCATTTCATTAGAATTATGGTGATTGGAACAAATATAACGTAAAATGAAAAGCCCTTAATCACTTCAGAGGCAAGTTGTTACATACTTGTATCCTGTAACAAGCCATTCTAAACTGCTTATAACAATCCAGTATAATTCATTTCCAGAACAAAGAACACTTCACTGGGAAAGCAGTTTAAATTTGGCCAAAAGACATGGTTGTTTCTATCCCATAAAACCAAAGCTGTCACAGTGAAACTATACCAGTATTAAAGCAAATACAGCATAATCATAAAAGTGGGGAGAAAGAGCCACATAAACAATAGTATTAAAAGTGCCAGCCAGAGACAAGACAGCTTTTAAAGGGCAACTGTGTAGAACAGTATCTGTAATTATAGGTTCTCGGAGAAAAGCTGTTTCTTTAGCTGTGTCACAGAATTCCTGATGGGCAGATAAATGTAAATAAAATATGAAAATACTAATATGCCAGCAATGTAATTAATAAATCACAGTTCATAATAATAATCCATAATTGGGAGCTGGGTTGTTGCCCAGATGAGAGACAGGAATATTTGGAAGTGCGACAAGCAGCACAAAATTCCAGCGTCCTCTCCCACACGAGCCCAAAGGACTGATATCCACTGAGAGCTGCTGATGGTGATGGAGAGGGGCAGGAGGAATGTTAACAATCTTCCCCTTTTGACCCACATCAGACTAAGATCACAAAGCGGCTTTGCAGGGATGGAGTCCATGAAAAGAAACACAGGCCACACACAGAAAGTATGCTGAGCTGACACAGACTGATGCATCTGCATTCTTCCCCCCTTTTTTTTCCCCCAACTTATTTGATTTATGATTCAATTAGAACAGTAGACTGTATATCCCATCTTCATATTGAAACTATTGCTGGTTTTTATGGGACTTGATAAAACAGCCTCATTTAGGACTTACTGACCCTTTTATTTCTAGTCCCAAGTTTTTCCAACCACTAACCCAGATGCAGGCAAACGTGTCACTACTTTTTCATACCCTTTCAGAAAGACGCTGCTTCCAGTGAGTTTCCCTAGAATTCAGGATTAGCTGCTACATGAGGATACCTGGAAAAGTATACCACTCTTCAGATGTCACACTGTTTCTTGATGTTTGGCTTGCTACCTCTAACACCTGGGGTTTAAACACCACAGTGCTTATTTATGAAACATTATATCACAGAAATCAGAGGCAAGTCCCTATTTATTTACATAACACCTTCTGCAGCAGTGAAACCAGGTAGCAAAGCACTTGCCCTGCTCCCCTGCTGCTCCCTGCCACGGCGTTCCTGCAGCCCATCTCTCCCCTGCTATAGCAACAAAACACCTCCCAGAACCGTGCTGTGAGCCCCGCCACCAACATGGCTAAAGGCTGCAAAAAGTTCAGCCTGTATCAATAAAAGGATAAAGCAAAACCTTCCAGGCCAAGAGTACCTTACTGAATTAAAAGTCTTCACAGAGCGATAAGAGGAGGGAAGACATTAAAGAGGTTTTTTTAGCAAGGGATTGCCAGGATCACCGGAGCACAACAGATTTGATATAAGTGGAAGTTTTCTGCTCTGTTTGGGTATTTGGAACTAAGGCACTGGAGGAAGACACTGAAGGTGCAGGCTGAGTTCCCAGTTGAGGATGCAAGCACCAAATCTAAGCCTCAGGTTGAGCTCCATATACTGCCAATTACAAAAGCTGAGCCCCTGCACTGACTGCTGCTACTCTACACGGCAAATATTTAAGAGGTAGATGCCATTTAGGAGGTTCTGGCCTTTCCCTCATTCACTATAACTAGTTCCCAGCAGAGGCTCCTATCCCAGAGCAAGGCTGCCTCATGCATTTGCAAAGTCATGACCTGTGGAATTATTTGCCTTCTCAAACACATGCACACATGCTTTCCCTGCAGCATTCTTTGAACAGGAGCAAGCAGAACCAAGATGTAGAGAGGAACACAAAAGGAAATTGGTTCTGCCATTGGCCATTTAAACCAGTTTACGTACCTCAGATATTACACAAAGGAGTCATGAGTAGAGATATGGGGCAATAATCCCATTACTGCGCCTTAACTCTAATTTTGGTGATAGTCAATTAGAGAATTGGCCTAAGATACCTACAAAAACAAATGAAAACCAAACCCACCAAAACTAACCACACCATGTAGTTTATCTTTTTACCTAAAATACAAAACTCTCACTAAGCTCCTCTTTTATTCTTATGGTTGTCAACAATTTTTTTGCCTTTACAGAAGAGCACTGAGGTCACTGGAGGGTAAGTAATGAAAGTTTTGGAAAAGTTACTAAATTTATTCATTCCTGTCACTTTTTCCTTGAAAGAGTACTGTATTCTTTCTGGTTTGGCCAAGTTCATTAACCTCTCTCCTGAACACCCATCACATGATAACTACTCTATGTTATTACTGGTACTTTTTAATACTGTAGAACACTTATACCTATAATTGGATGACTCATCTTTAGAAGCCTTTTTTTCACTCCCTGAATGCAGCATTGATTGTCACAACAGAAGACCAGCTGACTCACCTTTTCTGTGAAGTTTCTAGTGTTCTATTATACCACAAAGATACAATTTAAAGAGCATAGAACACCACTTGACCTTGCATACGTCCCCCTTCCCATGCACAAGACCCATTCTTTACCTCCTCACCCAACTGCCTGAGCAAACATTACACATCAATCCCTAAAACACCTCCACGAAAGGGTCAGTCCTGCACTAGAGAAGTAATCCATTGTTTGGGATTCCTCCACGGCTGAAACAGAAAGCTCCCAAATAAGGAGAAAGTTGTTAAGAAACAAGGAAAATCTAATGACTCAAATTAACTGTCCTCAATTAGCAACACCTGCAGTTCTGCTGTTGACCTCTCCCACAAGCACAGCATTGCTTTTCCTTTACAAAAGCCTGACTTTAGTGCTTTCAAAACCACTGTGGGTTCACTCATAGACCAAATTATCTCAGTGAGAAAAGCCTAAAACTAATTATAATTTTTCAGCATTGTCAGATCTGTTCTGTGGTGTGACTGGGAATTCTTTGCACATTAAGTGCAGCAATTTCAGGATGAATTTTCTTTGACCTAAAGCTGAACAGGTGTTTTGAGGAAATAGAAACTGCTCTTGTTGCCCAAGGCTGCACTAAAATATTAAAGTGACAAAAAAAGAGTCCGAAATTACAGGGTGGAAAAGAGAAATTGAATAAAATCCTCCTCACGTACACACACCAAAAAAAAAAAAAAAAAAAAAGAAATGAGGAAAAGAAACAGAAAAGCAGATAATCTTTTAAGATAAGACACATGCAACAAAAATCCACAGATTAGCAAGCTTAGGCAAAAACAAATTAGAGCCATTTGAATACTGTTTCTATGAAAATGGAGGTTTCCCACCACAAAGGACTTTGGACTTCTGAATTTCAAATTCAGAAGAAGAATTGAGATGGCTGCTTGAACATCTTCCTAGTGTGAAGTAATTCCTCACCACCTACATCATCATATATGAACAGGCAGAAATTTTGACCCCACAGAAATAAAAGCAGAAGAACTTCTCCCTTCCAACTCCGAGTATTCTCTTGAGTGCTCTGTTTGGCTTGTTGTTAGGCCAGAGTGTGGTCATTCATAACCTTGTTGATTTCTGCTCTTTCACAGAACAAACTAATTGTCATGGGTGCTAGAAAATCCATTTTCCTTTCTTTGAAACACACACACAATATAGTACTAGTAATGACATCATGCAAAGATCATAAAACTAGATTATACCAGCACGTCAGCTGAAAAATACCCTCTTTAATATCGCTTTAAAAGTATTTTCCTGAACAGATACTCTATCACAATGGTTATAAAACCTAAAATCAAGTCTCCATGAAGACTCTGGTAAGAAACCAGCTCTCATATGACATTCATATGCTATCAACTCCTCCGTCATTGCAGAATGTTACTTAAGTCTCTCCCACTAAAAGGAGCTGTCATCACAACCTGTTTAAAGTACTAACAGCAGGCCAGTGCAGAAGCTCAGCCAGGTCTTGCTTTAGCACTTGCACACAGGGCAAAAGGAAACCCTCACACTGCAGCTATGCAGGACTCCTTTCATTAGCTCATAACATTTTCTAAGTCAGGATCAGACAGAATCAATAGCACCTACTGATAAAGTCACGATGCATACTTCAGATATTATATGGAAAGTCTGAACAATTCCTTTCCTGAAGAGCACCAACCTCAGCATGCCCTTGGAGGAAAATAACTTGCTGAATTTTCAGAAGCAATGGAATGAAATAGGGTACCTTTTCCTCTTCAACAAGTCAATGGGTACTGAAGTTTAAAACAGATTTAATGGAAGAAATTACAATATAATTAAGTAGCTAATACTAGACTAATTTTTATAGGATATTCCAGTGCAGTATAGATGGAAGAGCAGCTACTACTCCAAGACTAAACAGAACAGGTTTTGCTCAAGAAACTACTGAAACTGAGCAAGACTCCAGAAGCACACAACCAGCACATGAACAATGAGGCAATGACTGGCACAAGCAGAGCAAGGTTTCTCAGAATTTCACAATCACACTATAAATGTTTTATTGAAGCACTTCTCTTTGCTGGACTCTTCTTTCTCTTCAGAGTTAGAGCCTGTAACTGTCTCCACAGCCAGACTGCATCCCATGGCAAGGGCAATAGAAACACACAGTCTAAGCTGCTATGATTTTCTATGTATTTTATGTGCATACAGATGTAATTCAACAGCTGAGAGCAAGAGCTACCAGCACCAACCATCAGGCAGTACATGCAAGTTAAAAAGAGGAGCAAAGTTTTGACATTTCTTAACTATGAAAGATGAGAGTAACAGTTCTAAGTTATTCCTTTCCCCCCTCCTCCTTAGATTAAAAAAATAATAATAATAAGAGAAAGCAACATTTTCTTTCCCACTTTTGTCCAATTTCCCCAATTTTTCAGTGAAGAAATGAATGGAATCCAAGCTAGCTTTATCACATTAAAGAGAAAATGTGTTTAAAACTATTTCAAAGCATTTGTTTCAGAAAATTCAGATTTTAAACCCCTCCTTCTTAGACACCTCAGCACTGTAAATAGCTATTTAATGCTACCCATGTCAGAACTCAAGCATAAAACCCACAAAAATACAAAATATTACCCTCATGCCCCTGGTTCTACATGACTCTGCTTCTCTGTTAAAAGCTAACAAGTGCTACCAGCTGTTTGAAAAAAAAATAAAAATAAGAAAAGCTTCCTTGGGCCAAGTCATTGTCAAACTCCCTCAAGGAGCTAATGAAACTTCATCTGATTAAAGATTGCAAAACCATGCTTTTCCCAGAATTAATGCAACATGCCAGGTCTTATTTTGTCATTCCCAGAGCCATGCCAGCAGGAGCACAAGTCCCATTGTCAACAGCTTATCACAAAACCTAACATATATGGGAAATATTCACACTCCAGATAACACAGAGTGGCCAAAGTAACTTTTAATGGGTAATCAACCACTGGATCACTACCTCAACAGTTTTTACATGATGTCAAAAGCACTGAAGGTTGAGAAACGGAGTATGTAAGAACAGCACTCCAAGGACTTGGGAGTGGAGGGGAGAAAAAAAGGCCAAAGTTAAACTGATGAAAATATAGGATAAAATTAGAACAGCAGGGGCAGGAATTTGCCTATACTGAACAATTGGCTAGAATTGAGACTCAGACAGTGTGATCCGTGTGTTACACAGGCAGGGGACTGGGGAGGGGGGTTGTTAGGGTTTTTTAACTGCTGAACTGCCATTTGTCCCCAGGTTCTCAATGACTGAAGAAAATTTACTTTTATTATTGTTTTTCAGAGGAGCCATGGTTGAACTGGTGGTGTTACAGATCACACTTAAAGCCTATTCTGTCAATTCTACTTTGACAGTAAATTATTTTCATTATGTGATAACAACATGGCTTTCATATTTGAACAGAGTTTGGGGTTTTTTTCTTCCCTGCACAACAACATGATCAGTTCTCCTCTCTCTTCCCACAAACACTCCAGTTTTAATTTAAGTGTCAAGAAGTATAAAAGTTTCTCATTTCTAAAATTCAAAGTCAGATCTCTTACAAGCCACAGACAATCCCCATACTTTCAGAACTTTAAACTGACCAAATATAAACACTTCAGAACAAAACACAGCACTGTCGGTGACCTACAAGCATAATTAACTTCTAGGCATTGACTTTAATAGTACTCATAGTGTTGAGGCCAAGACCTGTCACAATAAAAGAACTAAAACAAGAAAGTGGATTCTACTCTTCCTGTCACTGTTTAAAAGGCAAAAACTTATGAACGAAGCATTTGAGAAAACACTGACCTGAAATAAAGAACAAGCAGCCATCCCAATAATCAACAGCAAAGTAGTACAGGAAAAAAAAAATCTTCAAGTTTTTTTTTTTTGAAAAGGAAAATAATTAGCCACACACAGTTACTCACCTGAATTTGCAAATGACTGCATTATAACAGATATCATTATCTCCAAAACCAAGCATACAGCCAGTAAGTTAGTATCTTAAAAAGCTGAAAGAGGTGATAGTTTTTTCAGTAATAAAAATCCCCAGCCTCCTCCTCTGGCAAGAGAGCAAAAGCATATGATAGTACAGTATCAACTGTAACAGAATCAAACAACAAGCATTAGTAAATTCCCACAGAAATCAGAGTGAGATTTATGTAGGGAACTCACTAAAAACACCGGCTGTTTCATTGGCATGCCCCCATTTCCAACAGTGAGCATTAATAGTATGTCACAGGCTGAGCATCTCACACACCACCACACAAAAAGACACTCTAAAAGTTTAGAGCTTGACCTAACAGTCTTCCCAAAACAACTGGAAATTCTCTACCCCTGACTGAAGGATCAGAATCCAGAGAGGACAAATCTGAGCCTCCCCACTAGTTCTGAGATTACTCCAAGCCTAAAATGTAATGTGCACAATTTGGAGATTGAGAACAGCTACCTTGCTTAAGAAATCAACACTTCCAACCCAGCCCAGGTTCCAAACCTCTCAGAGAATAAGTTTATAAGCTGCCCACTTTGTGAACACACGAGGTCACATTGTCTCCCTTTACCCTTGAGATGACTGTTGAAAGAGAGGCAGAAATGCCCGGAGCACTGACACCACAGTAAGAAGCGCTGCCTTCACGTTCTAGGAGCTCTCCTTCGAACACAGGGCTCACAAAATGAAGAGGTGCTTGGCAGGGGGAACAGCAGGTTGCTGGGCCAGAACTTAGAGGGCCTGACTGCCAGAGCAGTGATTTATTTCTAGCTGATCAGTCCTCCTGGGGTGTTAATTTACATTCCATTTCAAATCATGAACACTGGGCAGATTTGAGGGAGAAACATGAGAAACCATAACAATCTACAATGAGAGAGATAATATTCCATCTTCTTTGTCCAGTGAAGTATTTCAAGTAGTAGCAAAAGCAGTGTTAAAAGCAGGAAAACTTAATGATTCAAAAAATACCAACTTCACAAAACAAAAACCAACCAACACAAACCAACCAAAAAAAAAAAACACAAAAAAGAACAAAGGATAAAGCTTATTCAGCCTTGATTAATTGTAGCTTTAATCTTAAGAGAGTTTTCAGTTTTAGTTTCAGGAGTTCTGGGCACATAGCCCAAAAAAAAAAAAAAAAGGGAAAAAAAAGGTAATTCAGTTATCATACTTTCCCAATCCCAATTCCCAAAACTTACTTCTACTGGGAGAAGTGTCATTTTGCTGGTCAGGCATTGTGTAATAGACCAAAATGTGCTCTTTCTTTGCCCTGAGAACACAAGTCTTCACAGTTAAAATGGATTATGCCATTTCTGTTCAGCGGGAAGAATGCCGGAGCAGTCGGCTCCCTCCTGACACAAGGCAGCGTTTGTGAGAGCAATAAACACAGAGGTCACATCAAATACCTACGGGACACAGACCACGGCAGCAAAGCTCCTTCACTGGACCCTGCGGCCCGGGTCTAACCACTGCAAGGGAGGAAGGACCAGGGAAAAAACCATCTCCTGTGGTCGCTTGTGCCGTGGACATGAAACCTTCGACAGCATCTTCTCCGTACCTGCCCTGCTGCAGGCGAAAGCGACGCCGAAGGCGGTTTAGTGTGGGCGCCCCTTCGCAGCCCCCCAAGTGCCCAGGTGTGAGCCCTCACCGCCTCCTTCAGCGACCCGCACACCTGAGGCAGCCGCCGGGTGCGCTGCCAGGCAGGGACGGCGGGGCCTCAGCTTCGGTCCCACGAGCACATCGCTGCTTCACGACCGAGGTGTGAAACACCAGCAAGGCAGACACGAGAAGCACATGCCACGCACCAGCGCCTCGAAGCGCCCCATTCCCGGCAGGGAGGGGAGATGCTAGTGCGGGGTCGCGTGTTGTGTCGGGAGACGTCTCTGCCACCGAGAGGGGCAGAGAAGCGCGGACCTCCCCGCCGACCAAGGGCTGGGAAAAGCGCTCCCGGCTCCAGCCCTGGGACCGGGGGGCAGAGCCGTCCGCTCCTCTCCGGCTGTCGGGGCCGCCACTCGCAGCCCAGGAGCGGCAAGAAGGAGGAGGGAAAAAAAAGGAGGAAAAGCAGAAAGAGCCGCCGGCACCGCGCTCCCGCTCTCCCCTCCGCCCGAGGGCTGCGCACTCACCTGGTCCCTGCCGGCCCGTCCCGCGGGACGCGAGGAGGAGGAGGAGGAAGAGGAGGAGGAGGAGGCCATGTTGCAGGGCTCTCGGGCTCCGCTCCTCACCTCTCCCAGCCGTCCCGGGCTTGCCCCCCCCGGCGGGCGGTCCTGCCCCGCTCCGCCGCCGCCCCCGCAGGTGGAGCCGATCCCGCCGGTGCCGCTCCTCCCGCGGCGGGCCGGGCACGGCGGGGCGGGAGCGCTCGGCTCCGGGGGCTGCCACCGCCCCGTCCCGCCCCGCGGCTGCGGCCGGGACCTCCGGAGGTGCTACAAGGCGGAGGCAGCGCCCCGAAGTCCTCCCCGCTGGAAATCCAGAAGGGCGGCTGCTCCTGGAGCGCTCCGGAAGGCCCCCTCAGGCACCTGCCCCGCGGTTCACCTGGACACGGCGGGCTCCGGGCGGCCGCGGCTCGGCGGAGGATGCGGGGCGGGGAGCGCAGCTGAAGTTTGTTAAACAAAAGTGGGAAGCCACCCCAATCCCTTTGCCGGGCGCTCGTGCGTTCCGTACCGCGGTTAAAGGCTTCCCGCTGGTCTTCCCTCGTCAGCGCTACAGGTGTAGCGCGTTTGCCATGATGCAAATGCAGAACCGCTCACACGTGTGGAGCAGCGCGAGGAGGCACATCGGGAGCTGCTCCCGGGGATAACGATTAGCTGAAACTCCCTGCACCTGGGGGCGAGTCAGTCTCCGGTTTTCTCCCCCAGCCCCAGCTGAGGGCTGTGCAAACACCACACATGAGGTGCTGCGTTGGCCAAATCAGCAATTAGTTCTGCTTGTACTTTTTCTTCGTTTAAAAACCATTTTAATCAATCTCATTAAGGAGTGTTTTATCACAGCACTTGAAATTGTGAAAGTATTGTAAAACCAATTAAGATTGGTTTTGTTTTTATTTAAATGACTTTATCCCGTCACCTTACTTTTCCTTCCCTCTCACAAATCTGTTTTGGTGCATCAGCCTATTTTCCTGTTCTAATTAGAACTTGATTTACCCATTAGCAGTGGTGAAACACACAAAAAATTCTGTTAAGCACTATTTTACCTAGAAATATTGCTGATAACAGCTTAATCCAGTTAGTTATCCTGCCATGGGCCTTATGTGCTATTTACGAAGCACCTACTCAGCTGTATAAACTGTCTATAGGTGTTTATACATCCTTGGATACTGTGTAACTAATTGCTTGTCACTCCCTCTCTAATGTGTAAACTTTTTTTCTTTGTGTATAGAGCCAAACAAAAATATTTAACCAAAGGCCTTGGCTGTACAGATAAGGTAATTCCCCAGAATGTTTTTATCCCTCTTATTTTGGATGTGACTCATTTCCTCAGCCCACTCAGGGAACTGGGAGCCAGAGAAAAAAGGATCATGATGGCACAAAGCAAGCGTGAAGCAAGGCTGGTCATGTTCACTGATGAGCAGTGGCAATTAGCAGCTCTATGGCTGGGTCACACACTATTTTTATACAACTCATGTACCACACCATCACTGCATACCACCTTCCATCACTCTTTGGGGAGGAAAATTATGAAGACTGAAATGGAATTTGCAGATTGTAAAAGAAAATCGCATAAGAAAAAAAAAATTAATTTTTTACTTGAAACGAAAATTGTGTTTTAAGTCTACTCTTACAATTGATAGGAGGAGGAATTTTTAAACAAATTCAAGTGTAATGTGTACATGTAAATCCAGATTTCATTTCCTCAGGCTTACATACCTCACTTGTCTCATTTACACTCCCACCTGAAAGAGTATAGCTTCTCGTTTGGCAGCTGGAATGATACCTGGAGGGAAGGAAAAGTTAACTTCCCCTATGTCAGGAAAGGTTTCTGGTCAGGCTTCCCTGACAGAGGTTTGGAATTTAAATGTGCTGTTGCAGTGCATTTGATCTGATTGAGCACAGTAGCAGGTGGTTGTAGTAAGATGAAAAAGGATAAACAGGTAAAACCTGAGGCAACTGGAAAATAGGAGTACAGTTGTATAGAAATGGAATGGCTATACCAGGAAACAGATTTTTTGGTGTAACTGTATCCATGTGAGGAAGGTTGCTGATGGAGTTATATTGCCATACTGAGCAGGCCTGACATTTGTACTCAGCCTCAGAGAATGGGGCTTATGGTTTCCGTGTTCCCTGGAGGGATGTGCTATCCACCCTCCTCACCTACCTCAAAACCGGCCTTTTCCAGCCACCAGAGATTGTTCATCTGCATCCAGGCTGAGGGAGCTCCAAACGTAACCCTGAATGCACGTCTCCTGCTCCCATGCATCCAAACACCAGTTCAAAAGCAGTTTATTGGGTTCTGCCATTTTTCTTCTTGGATTGTAAGCCAAATGAAATGCAAAAACTAAAATCAGGAACCGGCCACCTTTTCCTACAGTTAGTTCTGCAGTGGTGAGGAGTGAAAGCTTTGCCCAACTGAAGTTAATGGGAGTTTTGCCAATGACTTTGGTGGAGCCTGGCTTTTTGCCCAGATGCTCTAGAGAAACAAAAGGCACTTTTTTCCCCCTTTTTACTTTCTCCCTGGTTTGATACACGTGCCCTGTTCACCTTGCTCGTTTAATTACTATTATTAAAATAAAATCCAGGTTGGGTATTTGTAGGTATTTCTCCAGAGGTTTGTAGGAAACCTGCTGTGTATCCCACAATGAAAGAAGATCTGCAGTGACAGTAAAGTGCTCCTTTCTGTGGGACAAGAGTTTGGCAAAGTCAGAGCTGGGGGGAGGTTTCAGTCTTTACATCCAGCAGTCAGACACGTTTCAGTCCCTGGAAGCCACCCCCAACTAGCTCAGCAGGGACTGCGCATCCCTCCCCTCCCTCCCACAAGGTTCCTGCTGCTCCACACTCTCCACTCTGCAAAGGTCACGGTAAAACTTCCCCTGACTCCAAGTCCAGTCGAGCTTTTCTCCAGGAAGATACAAATCCATGAATAACCACCACAGTGACAGCTCCTTCTATCTACAGTCTCATTTCTTGAAATGAAAGGGTGGTTTATGATATTTTCATTATTGCAATCGTATCAATATTTGGGTTTTCTAGGTAAAGTGGTTTAGTGAATGTTAGAAAAAAAATACTTAAAGATAATTTGAACCTAAATTCAATATTTATATTCGTGCTTTCAGGAGACATTGACAATTTAATTCTTTTTTCTTAGCAACTTCCTTTCTTTTGCTGTATTTTCAAACAGTTCTCAGGAGCTTTTTGCCTTCTGGCATCTTGTCAAAATATTAATATAGAACAAGAGCAGCAGAGGACTTCTCTGTGTTTCATGATGGTGGGAACTGTCCTGCATAACAAGGGAGATTCAATGGGTTAAATGTATCACCTGAGATATGCATTAAAGAATATTATCCCTTTAATATTAACTTGCATTCCTAAGTGCTATTACATTTCTCCTACTGTACTTCTGCATTTGTCATACTAACAAAATAATATTTGGTTTTAATAAATGTTAAAAGAAGACAATCAATGTTTGTGTTTCTCTGCTTTTGAGCACAGTGAACACAACCTATTTTAGACACCCTCATTAGTATTCACCAACCAGTTGACCTTTTTTTATTTGCATCATTATGTAAAAGACAGAATACACTTTCTCTCTTCCTTACAGTGATGTTATTGCTGAGGAGAATATAATTAAAATACAAAAGACAAGACGATACTGACTCTTCCAGCTGCCCTCCGCTCAGCAGAGAAGGAGTTATTCAGAGTATTACACTGGGTTCTTAGCCGTGAATACAACTGTAATACTATAATCCAAGCTTGGCATTGTCGGTCTGATCCTGTGTGCCTCGCACAAGCAGCACTGCAGTTCAAGCAAGGGGAAGTTCTGGATGCCAAAGAGGTTTCAATATATGTACCCCTTGGTCATTTATATGAATAAAATTAATTTAACATCATGTTGTCATGGTAGACCAAGATTCCTTTGCCGTTCACCTTGTTCACCAGTTTTTCCTTGTTTTTGTGCTTGGACGATCCCTGTTTTGCTGTAAAGAGGAGCAGCAGTCCTAGGGATTCCCACATCCATCCATCTCCATCCATCTGTGTCAGCAGGCTCACTGCTACTGTTCCTTCAAGCAGAAGAGCAAATCCCTTCCAAGACAAAAGTCACTACAAATGTAGTTGTATTGCTTGTCTCAAGCAGTATCGTCAGCTCCTGCCATGTCCAAAGCAATGATCAACTGAGATAAGCACTATCCAGTCGGAAAGGAGACGTGGTTTGTATCATAAGGATACACAGACAGCAGCGAGAGGGAGGGAAACGCTGAGTAAGCAGAAGTGTCAGGCTGATATTTGACAAATTAATGCCATGACGGGTTTGTACTTACATGCACTCTGCCTCATCAGCGAGGTAGCTTGGAGTCTCCTCGTGTATGAAACAGAAGTAAGGTTATCGGGCTCCTGCGTAAGAGCTGTTCTCCTTCAGCCAGCTTTCCTTCTGGTGCCCTCTGGTCTTCCCCACTCAGAGCTCATGAGACAATGGGATGCATGGAAAAAGGCATATTCTCAAAGAATTTGAAACTTTAGTGAGCATTCTGAGAATGAACAGTTAGTGTCCAGCAGAAATGGCAGTCTGAGCACAACCAATAAACATCTGTGTATATTTAAACTAAAGCTGGGTAGAAATAGAAAAAGGATGTCACTTTCAAGGAAATTCCGATCAGCATATTCAGTGCTTTTCAGGCACAGTATGTTATACATATAAATAGAATCTGTATATATCTTAATATACCAATTTATAGTACTGAATATTCACGGTACTGCAACACCACCATGATCCTGCCAAAATAATTAAGGTTACCGTATGTCTGGGATTTCCCAGACATGTTTTCTTTTTCTCTGAAGGAAAAGGTGGATGTTGGCCACCTTCCTAAGGTCCCTGGCCAAGGACTAGTCCAGCAGCAGTGGCTCCAGTCCTGTGCTGGCTATAGAAAGCAATTCCCCCAAAGCTGCAGAGCACCCTGATGGCACTGCTGGTGCAGAGCCAGGCCCGAGGGACATGTCCTACACTCTGCCTGAGCAGTGCAGCTGATCCACGTGCACTGCTGATCCCAGGCTGTCCTGGCTGCACTGGACTTGTTACACACAGAGGGAAGAGATTCTCTGTGACTCTACAGGGCAGAGCATGCTGGGCCCGTTCCCTACAAATTGCACAAGATGTGAGGCCGTGTTTCCATATGGAATTTGCCAGAGGTACAAAAGCCCTGTTCTAGGCAGGTAAAATCCCCAGCAAGTGGTGGGAATACATGATTCAAGGTAAACAGAAACACGCAAGCATGGGCACCATATGCTGCAAAAATTCCCAGGAGGGAGGGGAAAGTGGAAGGGGTTTACCCTGAAACACGCTCAGGAGGAGGAGCTGGACAAGCTGCCTCTCGCCTTTGCCATGGGGTAGGGGTGAGAAGTAGGAAGTGTATTACAGACAGAATATAAACTATATTCCTGCCTGCTGGAGTCACCCTCCCAAAAGAAATGCTTTAAGGGAGAAGCTGCACATTTTTTTGCAGCAGCAGCCTGCCCTGTTCACATTTAAGACAAGCAACAAAGCCATCTTTCAGGAAGGTTGTAAACCCGTGCAATGAAGTAATTAAAAAATGCAGTTACATTAGCAGAGTGTAGTGGTACCTGTGTCTCGCTCCTGCAGGGACTGCAGGTTTCCACAGGAGAGTGTGTTGGCCCAGGACTGTCACTGCTGATGGGAATCGGGTGCCAGAGCGGGTGAGCAGCATCACAGAATCCACAGTGGAACTGTCCTGTAGGGAAAGACCTATAAAACTAGAAGCACATGAACTTTGCTAATTTATTTAGCATTTAAGTTTCTCAGTAACCCAATTCTGTAATGTTTGGAATAGTATTTTCCCAGGCTTTTCTTTAATACCTATGCAGTGCAATGCTATTTCCCAGGGTACCAATGGAGGGAGGTTGCAGCTGGCAGAGCACTCCCTGAGCAGAACCTCCAGGTGCCTGTCCAGTTATGTCCCTGACCCTTCTTTCGGAAGCTGTGATAGCACAGGGACTAATTGTCCTTAATCGGGGAGCAGGGATACAGAACTTTAATTTCCCTACAGACATATGTCCCAGCTTTTGGGGAATTAAGTTGTCCAGTGACCTTTTATTAATGTCTATGCTTTAAAAGCAGCTTCAAAGGCCACAGCAGCACTTCACAGATCAGCACCCGTGCAGCCAGAAATAATGAATTTATGCTCTGGCCGGCCGTGGCATCCCAATCTAACAGACTTGATTAAAAGGAGCAGCTGCAGCCGAAGCTTAGCCTGGTCCAAACATGATTATGCTCCCCAGACCACGCCAACAGCCCAATGCGTTATTCCAGCAGTGACCAGGGTCCAGCGGGGAGCTACAAAGTTGATCAAGGGACTGGAGAATCTCTCCTCAGAAAAAAGGCTGAGGGAGCTGAGCCTGTTCAGCCTCAAGAATAGGCAGCTGAGAGGGGGACCGCATAAATTGTATCAGTGTATGAAGACAAGCTGCTCGGAGAACGGAGCTGGAAGGATGGAGCCGGGAGGACGGACCAGGCTCTGCTTGGTGGTGCCCCAGCAATAGGACACGAGGCAAGGGGCAGAAACTGATGCTCCACCTGAACATGAGGAAGAACTTCCTTATTGTGCAGCGACCGAGCACTGGAGCAGATTGCTCAGAGAGACTGTGGAGTCTCCCTGCCTGGAGGCACTCCAGAATTGGCTGGACATAATCCCGTGCCATGTGCTCCGGGATGACTCTGCTGGAGCAGGGAGGTGGGACCAGATGACCCACGGCGGTCCCTCCCAGCCTGTCCCACACTTGCGCCTGTGACCAGTCCGACCCTTCGCGCCGTCCCGGCTCCCCCGTATCCCCGCCCGCGGGGCACAGGGGCTTCGCGATACACCGAACCGCCCGCCCGCGCCGCCAGTCCTGCCTCGCGAACCAACAGGACGCCCGCCATATCCTCAGTTTGCCGCGCCCGGCCGCGCCCGATTTCCACGCCGCCCAGCTGCGGCCGAAAGCCGCCCTCGCGGCCTCGCTTTGGCGCGGGGCGCGCCGATTGGCCGGTTTGAACGGCGGCGGCGCGGCGCCATTGGCGGAGCGCGGCGGGCGGACGGTTCGAATGCGGCGCGGCCCCGCCCACCCCCGCCCGCTCGCGCCCGTCCCTGTGCGGCGGCTCGTGCAGCGCGCGCGGCGGCTCCGCAGGTGAGGGGGGAGCAGGGGACGGGACGGGGCTGCGCCTTCCCGGCACGGCCGGCGGAGCCCCGGGCTCGCACCGCGGACACCCGCCCCTTCCCTGCCCGGAGCACCCCGGCAGGCAGCGGCGGAGCGCCCCGGGGCTGCCGGGCCCGGTGAGAGCGGGGCGGGGGTTGGGCCGGACCGGGGCGGGGGGGCCTGCGCGGCGAGCGGGGGGCTGCCCGCCCCGGCCGGAGCTCGGCGGCCTCCCGCGGCCGTCGGCAACTCGGTCAGTGCCTCGTAACCCTCCGAGCCCGGTGCCGAACCCCCGGCGGGTCCCGAGCAGCGCGGGAGGTGTGAGGGGCCGGCCCCGGCTGTCTCTGCAGTTAAATAACACGGGGCCGGTGTTCCCTGGCGTGGCTGACACAGAACCCCGCGATTTTCACATAGCAGGGTTCCTGCGAGTGAGTAACCACGTAAAACTGATGGGCAGGGTGTGTTTTTTTCAGTTCGTGCGGGAGCTTTCTGCTTCACACATACACACAGAGAGATATCCTGCTCTTTTTTTTGGGTGCCCGCTCGCACTTCGGGATGTAGGTTTTCTAGTTTGAACTCAAAGCCCTGTGTGTTTGTTGAAGAGAACAGTGTTTTACGTTACACCTTAATTAGTAAGAACTAAGGAGCTTCTGAAGACCTGGCACAGTTCCAGCCACTTGGCTGTGGGCAGGACAGCAACTGTTCACCCTCATTTGCTGTTTCCTTTTCCTGTTCATTTCAGGGATAACCACAGCAATGGATGATTACACAAAAATAGAGAAGATTGGGGAAGGTAAGTAGGGGGAACCGTGAGACTTGTAATGCTTCACAGTTTGAGCATTCAGTTGTCACAGAAGCTCTGTGTACTCTGGCTATTAAAGGAATCACTGAGATTCAACTAACTATCTGGCTAAATAAGGCTGTGGCTTTCTGTGGCAATTATTTCTATATGTAAAAGCTTTCAGGCAGCCCTTCTTACGAAAATGACATGGTCTCTAGAAACAACTGACCGGTGCTGGAACGCGTCTGCCTTCACTGATGGCTGATGGTGTAAATCTTCCAGACGGGAGGAAATATGTTCTGAGTCCTGAAACCAGCTTTACAATTCAGGAAGTTCCCCTGTTGCTGCTGAAGTTGTGCTACATGGCATACTTTTGCTTGGAGCTGCTGGTAGGGAGTAGGTGTTTGTGGATTATCCTGCTTTGATTATATCCAGGCACTGTGGTTGTCAAGGGAAAGTGGAGACTGTAAACCTCTGTGGAGAAGCGAATTTTAATTGTTAATTTACTGTGAGGCACTAATAAAATGGTTTCAATACAGATGTTGTTCACAGCCCCCTTTTACTGGAAATCCAACCGATGTTAACTGTAGAAGTCAGTGTGTTTTATAATGCTTTTATCTCACGTAGACTTGAGAATTTGAAGTATGTTGCTCTGAGAATGTGTTCTGAGCTAATAGCAAAATGTGTTTGGATCTTGCAACAAAGCTTTGTAACCGAAGCCTTGTGCGTGAATCTTTGAAAGCAACTAGACTGAGCTTCATGTAAGGGATTAATGCTTCAAGAAGGGTAAAAAGAAAAGGGTTACAGTGTCTTGGTTTGAGGGTTCTACTTCTGTGAACACTAATGATTAAAATTGATTGAGATTTAATACTTGTTCCAGTTTTAGCTTCTGCTGAGACCCACAGCACTACCTTCTCCCCTACACTGAGGAGTGAGCCAGAGGTATTTCTATAGATCAGACCCATGGATGGTTTGATCTCAGATTGCAGAAGGAGCACTGCTTTTATTTGCAGTTAAACCTTCAATGTTTTAATATGATTTATCATTGGCAAAATCATAATCTCTTGAGGATGAGTCAGTATTATGATCTTGCCTGGAAGTTAATCAACACAAAACTCAAATAGTATTTGATTTTACAACTGCATCTTCCAAATATTCACCTTTCACACTTAAACTGTCAGGGCACTTAGTAGTTTATGGGTGGTAATCTTTAAACAAAGAGAAATTGCTTGGTAAACTGCCAGAGTTAAATAGGTCATAATCACATCAGGGCTAAGAGTTGGATTTGATGATCCTTGTGGGTCCCTTCCAACTCAGCATATTCTGTGATTTGCAAGGACTTTACCTATGTTAGCAGTTCATATTTGCAATGACTTATCTGTACCTGAAGCTGGTACTTTCTATATGTGTTTCACTGTCTTTTTGTTCAGGTACCTATGGTGTTGTGTATAAAGGTCGTCACAAAACCACAGGCCAGGTGGTTGCAATGAAGAAAATACGTCTAGAAAGTGAGGAGGAAGGTGTTCCAAGTACTGCTATCCGAGAAATTTCTTTATTAAAAGAGCTGAATCATCCCAATATAGTCTGGTATGCATATACTGGTATTTAGCTAAACTTTGAAGGGCACTAGGTCCCTTCAGATAATAAATTATTTTCCCACTGTTTGAGTGAGTTGGGAACTATTTTGCTTGATACAGTGTCTGTTTTGCAGCAAATAGTTAAGTTCCCAAATTCCATTATTACACCAGTTTTCTAATTAAGCCTTCCTCGTGCTGTCTCTCAGCATTCAGGGAATCTAACAAATTGTTGCTGATTTAGAAATTTATGTAAATTATCTTCAGAGAGATGAAAACTGACTGAAGCTGTTACTTTAGGCAGCCTCAAAATTTGATTTGCTACCTTGGAATAGAGCATTTGACTTGAGTGTTCTTAAGTGAGCCCCTGTCATCAATCACCTCCCTGCTGTTCTGTAGCAGGAATTCACGTGTTGTGTGTGGTGCTGTCATAGCTGACACATCTGAGCTACAAGTGAAACTTCCATCAGTGACTACTTGACATGTAGAAATTGATTGCAGCTATTGTCTTCCCCACAAAATATTTGCTTGCTCTTTGATGTAGCAAAATACTTGATCTTTAACGTGCATTAAAACTGGGCAAGTTCCAACGGGTGGTGTCCCAACGTATGTATGCCTGAGCTTAGGAAACCTTAAACTCTAAGAAGGGTGAAGGATATAATTAAAAATGTGTGCAAAATCCTGCTGTGTCTGCTAGGTTCCTACTCTAATGTTCCCTTAAACTCTCCTAGTAATCAGGCTCTGCTGTAATAAGTCAGCTTCAAAGAGAAGTCAAGCACCAACACCCACAGGTGTTTGTTTGCTTTTAAAGGCAACAGTACTTTTTCCTGAGGCTTCCTGTGTCTGATTTGAGGGAACATGAGTGTAAGAGGAAGCATGTAGGTTTTTATGTCAGTGACACTCTTTCAGATACACTTGACAGTATAACTCACTAAGTCTGATGTTTGAAGACTTTTTAAGACTTCCATAATAAGAACCTGGAAATGTCTGTTTGTATCCCTGTTGAGAGGGGAAATGTAACTGAGTCCATGCGTTTTGCAGTGGAGTTAATTGTATACTCAATTTTTAGTCTTCAGGATGTTCTTATGCAGGATTCAAGACTGTACCTTGTCTTTGAATTCCTTTCCATGGATCTGAAGAAGTATTTGGATAGTATTCCGTCTGGCCAATATTTGGAGCGTTCACGTGTTAAGGTAATGAGGACAATTGCTTAATATAGGAGGGAAATTAATCTAAGGATGACCTAGTAAGCTATAAGCAGCTCTTATTTTCAGTATAATTAACTCCTTGAGGAGAAATGAAAGGTTAAATAAGCACCTGTGGATAATAAGATGAAATGTGAGTTTTGCTCTCAAATGCCACTTCAAATTCTTTTAATTACTGAGATTAAACTGCCTTAAACTAATCTTAAAAATTAAATTGTGTGGCTTTTTGATTGATATTAACTCTATCTGCAATGCTTTGGATCTCCATTTCCTAATACTGGGGGGTGAGCTAATGTAAGGGAACACCTTTGTGTTGCACACACTGATGTGTACTGAAGGTGACTACTTTGGGTTTTTTCTCCCACTTCATCCTTTCTAGAGTTACCTGTACCAAATCTTGCAAGGTATTGTCTTTTGCCACTCAAGGAGAGTCCTGCACAGAGACTTGAAACCTCAGAATCTCTTAATAGATGACAAAGGGGTGATTAAACTGGCGGACTTCGGATTGGCTCGAGCCTTTGGAATTCCAGTGCGGGTCTACACTCATGAAGTGAGTTGGAACATTCTTTTGGTAGTTTGCACAATGCTTACTAGATTCCTGCTAAAAAAGAATCATGCAGGTTTTGAAGTTGTAAATTTACAAAACAATTAAAAAGTTATATTTTAGTTTTCCAAAACAGTTCTCCACCTCTGACTGTGGTATTTACTCTGAAGTTCCAAAGCATCTTATGAATCCCACTGTTACCCTGACAGTGAATCAAATGGGCTGGAACTTGTTGCTCACTGTTTCATAAGGGCATTTTTGCTTCACAAAGCACTCAAGTTTGAGGGCTTTACTGGATGGGTGCTAAAGACTTCCTGCCCTTTGGGAAGTAGTGTAGGCAACTGCTTGGATTGCAGCAGAAACTACTGCAGTGGAACTTGTTTGTTTACAAATTCAGTTTTAAAATAGTATTTTCACTAAAACTTCTAGAACCAGCTATTATTTTAACCAAAGAAGCTGAGAATGCTGCTTAATAACAGATGAATTGTTGTGTTTGCTGTCAGTTAGAGGACCTGACTTTACAAACTTAAACAACTTTCCTTGTTCAATAGGTAGTGACACTGTGGTACCGGTCTCCAGAGGTGTTGCTGGGATCTGTTCGTTATTCCACTCCTGTAGATATATGGAGCATAGGTACCATATTTGCTGAGCTGGCAACTAAAAAGCCACTTTTCCATGGGGATTCAGAGATTGACCAGATCTTCAGAATCTTCAGGTATGTTAGGCTGAACCTTCCCTGCTACCTGTGTGCCACCACACGACAGTTGTGTGCTCGTTACAAGCATAGTCGTGCATACAGATTTCAGACTAAACTGCTTAATGTCCTGCACAGGGCTTTAGGGACTCCCAACAATGAGGTATGGCCTGATGTGGAATCCCTGCAAGACTACAAGAACACATTCCCAAAATGGAAACCTGTCAGTCTTGAAACACATGTCAAAAACTTGGATAAAGATGGACTTGATCTGCTGGCTGTAAGTATTCTTTCTAAAACTGCTGAACAAAAAGGGGCTGTTTCACATACTCCAGAATACAGAAAGCTACACTAATTAGCTGTGGCCAGAAGGGAGGTATGGAGGTCTTCAAACTATCAGCAGTGGGGTGAGCTTTCATTCTTGTAGAACTGCCACCTTGTGTGACATTAACTCATTTCATAAATAATACCAGAGTCCTTTTCACATGAACAAGTTATGCCTCAGCTTTTTTATACTAATAAGCCAGGTATAACTTGAAAGTGAGAATGAGCTTTTACAGTCGGGTGTAAAGTGAAAGCTCCTGCACATGAACTGTCACCTTCCTGCTGCCAGCACTGCGATGTGGCTGTATGTCCACTGATACAGCTGGAAATGTTTATGGTAGCATGTGGATTAATCTTGGTGGGCTCATCTTGGTTAAACTTTCATGATGGTCTTAACTGAATAAACAATGATGGAAACAGCTGAATGTATTGATTAGCTGTGAGACCAGAGACTTTGTCTTGTCTCAATTGCCTTTAAATTTTGAGTTAAAGATTTTTGGTTGTGGTGTATTAACTTGTAACTGGTATGTTTTGTGTCAGGTGCGAGTTTCCTTTAGTTCTGTGGCCATGCAGTTAAACTACCACACCAGGCTTTTAACTGATAAGCTCTTCATCAGGTTTTTCCATATAGTGCTCTCCCAGCCCGTGTGCTGCCACTGTGGACTAATTGAAGTCACAACTTAGGTGTGCTCTTGGAGACACTGAAGTGTAATAGTGTATCTTGGTTGTCCTTTGGCTGTTCTGAAGCTGCATTTATACAGTGCAGACTTACCTGTGGGGTTGTGGGGAGGGTGCTCCGTGTGTCAGATAAGCTGACACTTCAGAACCACCTTGGCACAAGGGCAGCCTTGTACAGCCATGGCCTGTGCATGTGGCTCATGGTTTTAAGCAATCACAAAGTAGTTTTTAACCATAGCGCTATGGCTGTGGCAAAATACTCTGAATGACGCAGTATTACCCAAGAAGCTCGAATGACCACAAATTCTCAGTTTGGTTTTTTTGGTTTGGGGTTTTTCTGGGGGTAGAGTGTGAACAGAGCCACAATTTACACTGACAACATGAACTTCTGTTAAAGATGTAGTTGTCTTGGGCAGCTCTGAATGTTGCAGCAGAATTGTCTTACACAGATAAGTGACTTAGGCTGACGTGTTTCCCCTGTGACCACTGACAGCATAATTATTAAATCAATTTGAAATAGCATTGTTACTGATTGTATTTATGAACTAAAATCAGTTGTTTGATTGGCAAGAGAATCTTGTTGATATGCTTAAATTAAACAGACCTGCTAAGCACTCATCTGAGCTTAGGTGTGGCTTCACTATGGAAAACCAGTGTTTTGGACTGCTGTGAGAAAAGGCAAAATCCCCTCAGTGCTAGTCTCAAAGCACATAAAATTTTCTAAGATCTTGCACAGTTTTGCCTTAATTTGATAAATGTTATTTCAGTTTGCTAATAATGACAGTGGTATTCCTGATGGGAATCCCCTTGTTTCCTATGGCACTTTTAAGCCTGAAGCAGTACCAGAACATATATAAATAATTAGTATGTAAAGTAGCTATCTTTGAAAATGTCTTAACATGAAAATGTGTGATTCAAGTTGCTTGAGTGAGGTTGTAAATTTAAGACCTTCATAAGCTAAATGATTTCTGTGGCCAGCATTTGAAAGCACTTAATGGCTGTTGTCAAAAGCTTTGAACAGACAATAGATTCCAGGTGAAACTATGTTCCAGCCTGCTCAGGGAAGAAATGGTCATTTAATCCAGCAGCTGAAGTGCTGTAGTATCAGTGTCACACCATCCCTTTTACAGAGAAATTTGCCTCTTTGAGTCAATTTTAAGGGAACTTTTGATATCAGTATTTACTATAGGACACTGCTCTGGAGTACGGCTGATGGGAACCTGTCACAAGGTAAAACTGCACCTGCAAGGTTAAATCTAGAGGCAGTGTAGTATTTGGCAGAGGTTCAGAGAATATAAATGCAAATTCAGGGGCTTAAATCAACTCTGAAGACTCCCCATAGGATGAAGTGTAAAGATAGTTAGATGTCAAGACTGAATACTGGGCAGAGTAATACTGGTTAAGTTTTGTTCTGGAAGACAAATTTGTTGTGGGGATGAGGGCGAGTCAGCTGGTACAATCCTGATTACTTAAACTTTGAAATGGGCTGTTCTTTAGAAAGGAGACAAAGGCTTTGCAGAGACTTTGCTAGATTTGGGTCTAATAGAAAAGTGCTGAATGCTTAATTTGTTTTTTTGACCCCTTGTACGATAGAAACTGTAGATGCTTTTTAGTTTTTTAACTGCTACCAAAACAAACTTTTTGCCTGTCCTAGAAAGTTCTGGGGCTATGAAACCCTTTCTTTCTGTTCTCATCCCCTTTACTGAGGTATTCAGTTGAAGTAACTTGTTGCAAAGAAACTCAAGTTTTAACTCTTCTTTTCAGTTCTACCTGCTTGTAATCTACTTTCCTCTTTGGATTTTGAAACTGAGTGATCACTCTTATATTTTAATTTTAAAGTTCTTCACCAAGCTGAGTAAAAGCAATTTGTGACATCACTTTCTTCAGTGTCAGTAATGAAACAAATACAAGATGTTATGGGCTTTAACAGCCTAAAGCTTATTAATTTCTCTTAGTAAGAAGCTGAGACAAATAATTATTGCCATTTGATGCTGGTTCTGGATTTAGTTCAGTGCATGTGGAACCCAGATCCAGGCAAGGGCTCGGTCACTGAACAGGAGAGTACGTGTGATCCTTCACTTTGAGATGTTATGCGCTGCCACTGCCCTACCACTGACTTCTAGGTGCAAATAACCTCTCCAACTGTGAGAAATCATGGAACAAAGGGAGAAAATGTCTTCATGGTTACTTGATTATTGTTGTTATTATTTTTATGATTATGGTTAAATTATCTACCTGTTTGACGTGATTTTAGTTCACATTTCATGAGTGAGTAAGTGTTTCTTTTTTTTCTTGCAGAAAATGTTAATTTATGATCCTGCAAAAAGAATTTCTGGCAAAATGGCCTTGAACCATCCATATTTTGATGACTTGGACAAATCCACTCTTCCTGCTAGTCTGATTAAGAAATAACAGACCTTTGGACTAAATCATCCACAATGGAATAATTGTGATTACTTTCACTCTTAAGTCTGTAATCTTTATGTCTGTCTTTCTGCTCTAAAACTGTGGCTGTATTCAGTTTGTTTTGTTATAAGTGTTATCTAAATGTAAATATTAACTTCTTAGTGCTGAGTTCAAATAATGCAAATATTGCTGCAATTAGTGCAGTCATCTTTCTATAAATAAAGCTTTTAAACCCAGTGAAGGACTAAACTTATTTCCGGACTATGGTTGCTCTGCAAGGACTCTTGTTTTCTTTGGAATGCACTCTTAAGGTTCCACTTGGCTAAGAAAAGCTGCTAACTCTACATTGTTGTTCTTGATAGGATAGGAAATTCTTGTGAAGTTTGGGTTGTTTCTGTGTTATGTCAGTTCCAATTTGACCTGAGCATGGCAATAGATGTGCCAAGGGATGTATACATTGAGTTGTTGAAGAATTGTAGCTTATTAAAGTCAAGTAAATGGCCAAACTAATTCTAGGGTTTGAGTTTTTGAAGGCAGCTGCAAGTCTGTATTTGAGAAAAATCCCTTGCTTTTCTGGAAGGCCCAAGAATGTACCTAGACGGTGGCAACTCCTGGAGCAGTTAAGGTATGTTATCTTAAATTTGACATGGACTATCTCTATACAAATGTATAACTGCCCAACAGGGCCCCTTCCACCTGCTACTAGTAATGCAGTTCTACTTCAGTGAGAATCAGAGAATCCCCTGGATTATGCTTGAATTTGGAAACCAGTCTGTCTTCATATAGGAATAGTCAAGTAAATGTTGACTTAACGTGACTGCAAGGAATTGTAATCAAAGACTCAGATACTACATGGCTATAGACTTGCCCATAATTACAGCAGGAGCCTTTTAAAGCTCCCCTGCATTTAACTGAACAGGTGAGAGTATTGTAAAAAATTCAAATATGTATGTACTAACAGTTGATTGTATGTTGATTAAAGTTACTTAATTGAAGGCAGAGGGGAAGAAGATTGTGATGGCTGACTTTTTTTTTTTTTTTTCTGTTAACACCAGGGATAGGATGCAATTTTAAGACAAAGCAGTAGGGACCTAATTGGTCTACTTCTGAATTTAGTAACGTGATACAGGCTTTACAGGCCAGGGGATTGTATGGCTGGTGCTAATTGGTTACCTTGGTGTGGGAAAAGAGGGGAACCTGCCAGTAACTACTCTAAAAATCAGAAGCTAATGCACAGGCAAACTAAATTTTTTGTTGCTTGCAATACTGGTAAAGGCTTATTTTTATTCTGTAAGTAGCTGGTGTCTGTCTCAATTTCATGTCATACGGTAAACACTTTAGCCTAACTAACAAACCAAAGTACTAAAGTTTCTAAAGAAAGCTGCTTTTCAATAATTTGAAGAGTTTGCAATCCTTGTCTACCCAGGCACTGTTACACTGGTAACATCGTTGTAGCTCTGAATAAACTATTATAGTGCTCCAAGCAAACAGGAGGAGGAAAGGAACATAAGTGTCCCTCTGTGCCTGAGGTCAGATCAGGTGGCAAATACCATACTCGGAGACATGAGTCACTGTAACAGCTCCACTCTAAAACATTATCAAAGTTGTCAGTGAGGCAAATCACTCCCTTTAGGGAAAAATACATCACTGACTCTTTGTAACTGCCCTGCTGCTGGACCTGGCACGGGGAAGGTTTGTGATGTCCAAGTTTTGGCCATTTAAAACCCTGGTTTATGCTGGTAAAACTGGTGGTGCCTTACACTGGGGGGGGTTAATGCACTGTGGGTGATAATCAGCAAACATATTTATTGCTACCTATTGCAGTAGCTTTCTTCTAATTGTTGTGAGAGCTGGGGTTGGAATTACTTTATGTAAAAGCATTCTGCTCATGTTTAAAATAAAGTTCCATAATGAAATGTTACATCAGTATTTCCTCTGGTGCTGTGGCTGCTCTGTGTCACGTTTTCTACTAGAGCACAGAAAAACCCCAGCTGACAATGATGAACTTCTCTTGGTGTTACTTAACTTGTGTGTCCTCTATCCCATCAGGAAGTCATGCAAGTAAAAAAGTTTGGTATATACAAGAATAGGATTTTACACAGGATCAAACTGGGGGTTTGGTGATGGGGTTTTTTAAGTTGCAAAGCATGCTTGGTTTTTTCCCAAAGAGCCAAACATCTACTAGGTACTTGTACACTGAGTTCAGCTGCTTTTATTTTTCTCAGACATAATTAATTTCAGTGAGAATTTGGTATTGCCATCTGCTGCTTTTAAAGTAAGTTTTTCTTAAAAAAGCAGAGATTTTTACAGGGAACAAAAAAGAACAAGTTGAGTTTCTAAATCCTTGAATGGGATAAATACTGCAAAAACTGGAGTAAAAAAAAATAAAAATCTCTGTACCTCTTCATGTTCTAGGGAGGTGCTGGGGTCAGAGGTGGTCCTTCCTGGGCCAGTACTTTTGCTGCAAGTGTTCAGTGGATCCATCCTCTCTTTCCTTTGGACAGACAGAGCAGGGCTGGCTCTGCTGCAGACATAACCTGTTTCAAAGTTTCATTTACAATCCGTTCTTTCCCAGGGACTACCTTCTGTGCTGTTTTCCTGCTGTTTATGTGCTTTTATGGCACCTGGAGATGGAACAGGGTCAGCAGATACATCTTTTCCAGGAATGCTACTACTAACAATGCACGACTCATCTCTTCGTGCATTTTCCTCTTACCCAGATTTCACAATCCTTAGCAATCTGATCATAACTGTGGTATCTCTTGCTTATTCTTTTGTCTTAAATATTTTCTCCTGTCAAACATCAGCCACTTCTAAAGTCATGTTTGCCTTTGAAAGTGTGTCTGTTTAATGTCCTTGGAGGCTCTCTAAAGCCCCCCTGGCTGTGTCCGCTGTTACAAATCATGTTCCCTGCCCAGGATTTACTGGGGTAGGAGAAACAAGAAGTTTCATGGAAGAGAAAAAGTGTTTCAGGTAAGGGCAACTCCAGGAAGATTAATACCCGGTGCTTCCCACTCAGAGGTTGGAATGCTCTGCATTAGCCTGAACCAGACGAGTGTATTCCCTGCACCTTGCCTAGTTTGGGCCTCTGGAACATGGAAATGAGGATGTTACCTGCTGTGGGACACTGCGCAGTTACTGCCAGAGAGAATAAGGGTAAGGTGATGTGTGTGAGAAGGGGAAGGAGGTTAATGATTAAAAAAATCTTATTAAATGATGGAAAATGCTTCATACCTCTGAACAATTAAAGCTGGAAAGTGTCCCTTCTGTATAAGCTGGTTTCTGAATGAGGGCTAAAGTTGCTCTTAATCAATAGAACAGTCCAGGGCGATACCAGGTTTTAGGGGCTGGAGAGGCACTGCCTCAGGACAGTCCTGCAGCAGCTGGTACCTACAGCTTTGGTCTAGTCCCTAAGAGAGGTGCTAAAGGAGCACTGACTGCAGCTTTTCACTGTGCGTGCAGATCTGTTTCCCGTATCTGTATAATCAGTTTTCTCTAGCAGGGAGGGGATGTCAAGCCATTGTGACATTGCTAAAAGGACCATGTAAACAACCTCCCCTGCTATTAATTACCTAAGGAACCTTCAGTTGCTCAGGAACACACACTACAAAGTGCTACTTTGTCTGTTGAAGAATGGGCGAGTGTAAGACTTATGTTGGTCCAGTGGACATGGGAAATGTACCTACTGGAGTCAAAGATGCCTATTCGGTCACATTGCAATTGCATGTGCTATACTCAAAATTACTTTTAAGCAGACACATATAAAGCTTTTGCAGCAAATGATTGAGAACTTACCAGTGTTCCCATGTCAGTATCTGGGGTTGCTTCTGAACAGCCAGTTTTGAACAACAGTATTTCCTGCTTGGTGCCTGTGGACCTGCAAGAAGGCACAGCACTACCACTGGCTCAATTCGATTTTATTTTGCATCAGCTTCGTAAAGACTGAGCAGGAATAAGGAAACACTGATACAGAGGCTCTACTTCATTAAGCCTCACTCTCAACCAAGCTCCCTGCCTTATTTTCTGACAAGCTGCATCAATTTATGGAGTAATCTAAAAATTTCCCATTGCTTGGACCCCCAGCTGCTCTGGTTTACATCGGCTGTGTCGATGGCTGATTCCAGGTAATGGCTTTTGATTTTGTTCCCACTGTATTCCTGTATAAAGCACTGTCTCCTCGCATGTAAATGTCAGCAGGGTGTTCCCCTCTGTTGTTGGGCATATTTTACTACAGCCTGGCTATTTCAATATATTCTCCTCATGTTCGAATCAATACACTCTCCATTGATGCTGCTGCTAACAAATTAATTGACTGATCACAAATTTATATCTCCTGTAGAGGTGTCTGGCTGCCTTTGCTACCTTTAATGGAAGAATTGGAGGTGTAGCTGATCTCTCCAGTTGCTAAAGTGACAGGAATTATGCCCTTGGGGATAATTAGTGGCTTTACAAGAATAGTTATATTCAGTTCTTTGAATTTAGTGAAAACCTTTCTGCTGACCTCTGCAGGCTTAGACTAGACTGTTGGAGGGGGTTGTTTTAGAAAATATTTTCCAAGACTATTTTAAGTAGCCATCTACTGAATTTAATATTAAAAGGTCCTGCCTACAACTCATAAAATATCCAGTGAGTGCGAGGCAATGTATTTGAGATTCCAAACCTGTGATCTGGGTAATTTCCAGCTGGATCCTTAGTCCTGGAGGAATGTGTATTTCCCATGACAGCTTAGACTTGCTTAGCAAGTGATGCCCATGGGCCCCTCTAACCCAAATGAGGCTGAAAGAGCTTCCCTCTTTTTTATTTGCTCTGCACCTACTGCTTTTCTTTGCACAAGGCCCATTAACTATCAGTTTTCCTGTCAATTGCTGGTCTTTAGGAAGAGCTTTTTTGTGTTACAAAGAAAAAAAAGAGATTGTGCCTGTATCATTAAAAGTCCTCAGTGCCATTCCCTCTGTTTCCAACTACCCTTCAGTGCTATTTTTATTCCCCTCTCTTATCTAGTCTGTTGCCTTAAGAGGCATCGGAGATGGACCTTTTTTTAAGGCTATTTTCCTTCACAGTCATCAGAGGAAGAACATCACAGCCAAGCCAAGGCTGACTCTGCTTTCAGTGGGGACTAAAGACATGGAGGAGGGTTATCTATAATTGTGGTTGTCCCATCTTGACTCTTTCGTATCAGAGGTGGGCTCTGACTCTAAAATACTCTAAATTGGTGGCATGGGGGATAAAAAGAAAGGTCAGTCCTTTTCACCCTGTAGGTTCTCTTAATGGGTCACGCTGTGAAGAGTTTACTGCTGTGGCCTAGCAAGTCTCCAGACCCCTGTGGAGATCAGGAAGGATTTGACTAGGTGAAGGAAGGCAGGGAAAAGACTTGGGTCTCTTAGTGTCGTCCCTCTTCATGGGTCATCTTTGGTGGCTTCCCCACAGGATCTTGACCTTTCTTGCGTTACCTCTCTTCACTCAGTGTGAGCAAGTCTGAGCTTCTATGCTCCATTTCAGCCCTCTGCTGTGTAAACCCTGGACAGCACTGTAAATATTTCACAGCTGCTTTTGAACTAGGTTTGCTCTGGGCCCTGAGCACATAACACTTTGTGTTACAAATGTGCCTGACACCTGCCAATTTTTCCCCCCACAATGCTGAAACGTATTTCTGAAATATCTATTAACTCACTGGCTGCAAGAAAGGAGGGGGATTCTATTAGATTTATCTTGATCTATTTTAATTTTAAAACTATAATCTGAGGATAAGGAATTACAGCCTCTATTAATTACTTCACCCAGCTCAGAATCTCATCCTGTGAAGTACTGGAACTACTGACTTGCTGGGAAGCTAAAGGTTACTCATCATCTTTTGGTGACAAGTAAAGGATAAAGGAAAGAAGCAAAACAATGTAGAACATATAAAATCGGCAAAGGGCTGAGAAAGCTTAAACTACTTTATGTTCCTTATAAGGAAAAAAAGTCTTTCTTAAAAGTTGCCAAAGAAATAATCATGCATAGTAAAATAAAATCTAAAATACTTTGCAAAAGTGTATTATTATTTATTTTTTTAATCTCATTGTGAAAATCTGGTGCTTTTCCTTGGATCAGTAATTAATAGATTCTGGGTTTTTTCTTAGTGTTTGGAGTTTAATACATAAACGTACGAAAAGGAAAACAACGGAGCTGTAGCAAACATTATTTCAGAAGGACTGTGCCAAGACAAAGTCGTGATGTGTATTTAGGATAAAAGTGCTATTATCTTATTTCTGAAGTTTCTTTGTGTTGCCCCTCCTGCGTCCACGCGGTGTCACTCTGGCACCTCGCTACTGACAGCCAGGCAGGGGGCAGGGAAGAGGAGAAAAACTCTGTCAGAGTCTTCTGGCTCCATGAAAAATTGAAGGGTATTTATTTTCTGGTAGGCAGCCAGGCTGAAAATACTATCTGAATTGAAAGCCTTTCATGAAACATCTGGGCAGTTAAATTTTGCAAACTTCAAAGATGTCCAGTACCGTACTAACATACTGATTTCTTTCTTTAGTGAAGAATCACTTAGGCTAATGCACAAAAGCCTGTATAAACCATTTCATGCTGAAATTAATGATCAGAATGACTATGCTTAATAAAGCAAGTATCACAGGAGTGCCAGTCAATACAGTTGAACTACAACAGGCTCATAATCAGTCTCTCAAATTGCTATCAATTGTCCACAGTGGCCAGTTTTGAAGGGTTTTTTTTTCTTTTTTTTTTTTTTTTTTTCAAGTCTGTGTGCTTAATCTCTAGATTTTCCATTCTGGATTTGATATGTGTGTGCAAAAATTGTGCCTCTGGTTTTGTTTTGCAGTCTGTCATTTTCTAAGTACCTTTCATAAGCTTGACTAGGTTCTCTGCTGGTAAAAAGTAATAATAATAATAATAGAGTCAAGTTTATAGCAGTTCAAAATCTGGTCCTCAACACTGACTTTAAATATAAGGTCTTGTTTTTACTTGTTGATATATATTCTCCTAAATGCAAAAGCTTTTGGCTATAAGCAGGACTATGCCAAATACTTCCCAGATGACTCGATGTGCTCTCAGAGACATGGGATTATACAGCCACATGCCTGGTAAAATTCCCCCAGTGCTGGTACATGAAGCATTAGGATTTTTTTCTCTCCTCTCAATGTAGAGAGTGATGTACAGCTACATAACTAGCGTAAGTTTACACTAATAATTCTGTTCACTGAGCCGCTTGAGGAAGAAATGCAGGTGCTAATGTGTAGGAGAGTTAACTTCGATAGTTATCCTTGGGAATGAAAAAATACATTAATAATTTCCTAATTCTCACTCAAGTGCTTATAATGTGGTCTAGGTAAAATTGCATTTTACACATAGTTAAAGAGCATAAATAAATGTAAATACACAGCAAGTGTGCTCTCTTATGACATGTGGATGTGTCAGGGTGCTTGTTCACTTATGTGGGGAAAAATGCTAATGCTGCTTCCTTATAATGGGTTGGTTTTCAAAGAGAAGTAAAAATCACACATAACGTACCCATCTCCACAAGTAACATTAATTTTAAGGACAGAGATTGAGTACAAAGAAAAAGAGAGTCTTTAGTAAAATCTGTCATTGACTTAACTCAGAGAGTCCCCATTTATCATTGTTCAGCTTCTGGAACCCCTGCCAGAGATCTACTATGATTTAACTCCTCCTGCACATCCTCAGCACCCCAGACCAGAAGCCGGGCTGTGCTCTTTTCCAGCAAGGATGCTAAACCTCCCAGCTGGTGTTCAATTCCAGAGCTGTGTTCTCAGTCACAACTCATTGCACTGAACACACACACTCAGGTGAAGGAGAGGCACCACCAAACCCTGCAGGTGGCAATGACCCTGTGCTTGGGGACCTCCAGACCACACTTGGCTTCTGGCTGAAAAGCTACAGGAACGAAATCTATGGAAGATGCTTTTTTTTTTCCTTAGAAAATTATTTGATGTATCCTAGCTTGAGTCCGGAGAGTGCTCCTGCCATGTACAATAAAAACTAGACTGGTCTCTTCAAAGAAAAAAAAACCTAGAGAAATAAGGTAGAGTTTAATTTGCTCTCATATCAGTAAGAAAAAAACCACTAGCTCTGACATTATGGTTTGCTGCAATGGAGAAATTATACATTGAAATTTACTCACTTATATAAAATATTTTTTTCATGTAATATATATATATACTTGAGAATGTTTTCTTAATGAAGAATAGTCCTGACTGAGAAAATGACAAGTTTATTAATAACAAAAAGCAGTGCTTGTCCGGGTTTTCCCTTCTTCAAGCTTTGAACAAACATCAGCTGTTTTAATTAGCCCTCAATACCTTTATATTGTCATCTGAACTGAGAGCATTCTCTGCATGTATCTAACAGCTATTTTAAACAGAGGGAGTGATTGCAAAGCAAATGATTCCGTTTTACAACCCCTCTGCAGCCAAGCAGCATTCAAAAATGGTTTTGCTTTTGTTCCATTGCTTGTTTGGTTTGATTTCTTTAGTTCTTAGAATAGGAGTAAGTGGCCTTAAAATCCATTTGGTATTTTGCAATCTGAAGAGTATCTCCCAGCTGATGAAGCCAGCAGTCTCAGCAGATGTGACTTAGAGAAGCCCATAGTGTCTAAGGAAGATGTGAATTTGAGCTTTGGTATTTCCAGCACCATTTCTGCAACAAGTTTTGTGTGAATGTGGTTGTTTGCCTGGGATAAGCTAAAGTGAAGTTGCAGGCTCCAGGCCTTCTATTTGTAGACCACATGTGACAATTTTCTTCCTAAATGTGATTATTACATTTACAACACAACACTGAGCTGAAACTACAAGGAAACTGGAAACTAAGCTGTTCAGTGTCACCTCCAGCAGAGAGCAAAATAAACACATTCCTGCAGCGTGCTTTTCCACGGCCAGACTCAGATTTCACATCAAACAAATCCAGCAAGTGACAGGTCACAACACATGCCTTTAAAATACCAGGGGAAGGAAAGCTTCTTCAGTAGCACACAGATAAACAGAACCAAACCCCAAAATTCTGAACAGCCTCAGAGGGTGTTATGGGCACATCCCAGGCAGCTGTTGGTTCAGTAGCCAGCCCACACCCATTACTGGTTATTCTTCCAGTCATTCTTTGTGTTTGGACAGGGAATGTCCTGCTGCCTAGATCTTAAGCCCTGTCCTGAAAGTATTCTGTTACTTCAGATCTCCTGGGGAGAAAAAACCCAACAAAACAAACCCAACATGCCACTGCATTACAATTGGGGCTTGCTAAGATTGAGGAGGAACACAGAACAAGGAATAAATTTCCAGGCTTCCTTGCTTTACCAAAGGCACAGTCAAAGGAAAAGGTTATTCTGGGATGTGACATTACCATGAAGCAGCTGAACTATGTTAGGTGATACGTGCTTTGAGCCTATGACAAACGGGAGGTAACCCAAGTTTAGTTCCTACAAAAAACATATTAAAAATAATAATAGTAATAAAAATTTAAAAAAAAAATACATCAGTCTGGTCTGAGTAACTGAGCCTTCAGAAAGTTCCCTGACCAGCAGGAAAGTTCTCACCATCTGCCCCTACAATTTCAAAGTGACAGGCTCACAGCGTTTGCCATGATTTTGACAGTGCTTGACTTTGCCATTTTAATAACGTGGCTTCCAAAGGAAAGATTCTCCCATCCAATGAAATCTCTTTTGAGGGCCCAGAAAGCCTTTCACCTTTTCAGATTGTGGAACCAAGGGCACAGGACTCATTCAGGAGAGTTTCAGGCTATGGGAGTTACGTGCAAGCTGAAGGAATCATCAGTGTCAGAAAGATTTGACATTAAAGTAAGTGAAGGTTTATTATTATTACTTTGTTATAATTATTTTAATAATTTCTGGCTATAAAATTACAAGCTATGTGATCTCAACTGGCCCCATGAGACTTTCTGACCAGATAAAATAGTCCAGCTGAGACATCAGTACTGGAGGCTTAATGTCCTATGACTACCTGGGAGGTCCCTGCCCCATCAGCAAACCCCGCTCGCAAAAAGAAGGGCTGGCAGGAACAGTGATGGAAACAGAACCAGACAAACATATACGGACCTGTTTCATGAACTATCAATCACTCTCCTGGCAGGAGGAATCTTCCCTACAGCAGGTAAAATTACAGCACAAGGAGCGTTAGCCTGGCCCACAAACCAGACTGACAGAGCACCCCCAAGAGCTTCATCATGCTGAAGAAAGCATACAGCTCCAGAGAGTCTCAGATGAACACATCCAAAGCATGGGAACTGGCCTAGTAATTCCCTCATATATTTAGTCACAGGTATTCCCTACAAAACCACAGGCTGTCAACAACTGCAGTGTGTGATACGGACAGAGGGAGCATCAAAGGAATCGCTTCCCAAGGAAGCAGTGAACGTGTCACCTGTACGGGAGGTCAAAGAGCAACCATGAGGGAGTGTTTTCCTTCTGTTGTGCAAAGGACACCACCACTGAAATACATCTTTCCTCAGGCCTTGCTGCCTAATGGAACCAAGGAAAAAAGGTTATATTTGAACAATTTCAGGAAAACTTCAGCTACAGACTGCAGGTGAAGCAGGAGCAGACACAAAAAAATTAAACACCGCTATTTCTTTCTTTCATGATCAGCAGAATTCTCTTACCTTTTTTCCTCAAGATCCTCTAAAGACATGCCCTCTTTGAGATCCAAACATAAGGCTGTAGTAGATGACTATACAGAAGAACGTGTCAAAGCTTATGAGGTTTCCACTAAGATTTAAAAATATTTTCTCAATCAAGCTCTTGCCCTTGCAAAATGAAAGCAATAAGGCGTTATTGTGCTTAATAGAACACAATTTCAGCAGAAAAAGATAGATATAACAATTAAAATCTATGCTGGACCTAGTAGGTTAAAGCCCAGGAAAAAGGAGGAGAAGGAGGGAAGAGATTGCAAAGACAGGAGGGCTATAAAAGCAGAAGGAGCAGCAGAGGTGATCCCTTCAGAGCTTGTTGATGGAGGGCAAGAGTAGTGCTCAGAGCTAGAGGAAGCAAAAGGTAAAGTGCTTCACGCTTACCTGGCTTAAGCTCGTATTTTTTTTCTTTTATGTAAAAAGTTGAAACTGGCAAAGGAGATTTTTATCTTCCAAGATATTATAGGAACCTTTTATCCTTTGCATGAAATCTACCATCCCATGGCACTTCAGTGGTTACCCGCTGTGGGCAGTTTATGTCAACCGTGTTTATTTAACCTGTATGTTTGCACGAAGATTGATCCAAGCGTTTCTTGCAGTTTCTTCTGTCTGGTTTTGGTACCTAAGACTTTGGCTGGCTATAAGGCTTCTTCTCTTGGTTTCACTGGGGTTGGCTTTTACTAGTTCATAACATTACTGGATGCCTCTGTTAAGAAAATAGTTGTAAATTCCCATTATCTTTGGACTTCAGACTCTGCTCCCTGCTGCTATACTACACTATTGTGCTAAAGAAAGAGGTGTTTAATTAAGGAACGAGTAGTAAAACATCTAATAACTGTAAGGATGAGCTGCCACGTGGGATATCGTGACCACAAATCCCAGCTGGTCACTAATAGCAGAGAAAATGCTTTGCTCAAAGCTATGAAGGGTATTGTGCTGTAGCTTTATACAGTGACCGAGGACAAATAGGTGTGGGGCTCCGTGCAGCTGATGTACTTACAATTAACTTCCACAGAGTTTAACTTTCTATTACTTTTTCCCTATTCAGTGAGGTAATCCACCTCCTTAAAAGAGGTGTTATGGTGCTAAGTTAATTAATCTTAGTAATATGCTTTTATAGCACTGCCTGGTCTACTACAAAAAAGTCAGTGACCAGCCACTCGTATTGCTTGAATTAGTATTTCAACAGCCCATTCAGCTTTTAATTTACCCTCTTTAGAGGTTGTAATGCATTTTTTTTGTTTGACATATTTTCCTATTCTCCTGGCAACCTTCAAAACACTCAACAAGCAGGTAGAATACCCCAAAGCAAAGGAAAGGAGCCTCATGCTTATGAGGGAATATGATGCTCTTTCACAACTAGCCACGCAGCTCTATTTTAGCTAGCTCTGCAAAGGCGGATTTGATCTGAGGCAGACTCTAATAGGTAGAGCTCAGCAGAAAGCAGAGCCAAAAGGAAGCCATCTGTGCAAGTGGCACTCATCCAAAGGGAAGGGTGGGAAGGTTGTCCTAACGACTCACCTGTGGTGCTGCTCCAGTGCTTTTCTGCAGCTGGAGGTCAGAGGGTGATGGTACACGAGGGAGGACCTGGGGCTGAGGGAGGGCATGAGGCTTGCAAAGACTCTTCTCACTGAAGCTGAATGCAGGTGAATCCACTCATGGATTGTGCATCTAACAACAAGTCCTCCTTTCTCCTGGTGTGGCCTACCAGTCCAAAAGGTGGTGAAGCACGCACAGTACTTCCAAGGGGCTAGTCTAATAAACAAGGATGCCACTGAGGCAGGGCAAGGACAGAAGGTGCTCTTCTCCCAGAACTTTAAATCCTCTGAACCTAGCTGTAATTTTTGTTAGCCAGCTTAGTTTAGTACCAGTAGACTCAAGGTTTACTCTTTTAACAAACATAGGTGTTCTGTCAAGGTGTGGGTCTCTATTAACAAACCCTGTCCCTAAGCCTCACATAAAAATGGCTCTCAGTTGAACCTGGGCAGTTCCCAAAAGGCATTTATGGTAGATTAAGTGATGTGCTGTGACTGCAATCTGGTATCCCCATACCTGGGAGGAGTGTGCCCCCTTCTTTCTTTCACAAGAAATAGTGGGAACTGGGCAGTGCCTCATGGCTCTGACTGTGCCTTGGTCTGTCCTACCTGAGGTGCTGCAGAAGCTCTCAGTCACTGTCATTTTCCCTGTATTGTGATATGAATACACTCACAGTCATCTGTAATCACACTTAATGCCCACGCTTTGCTATATAGCTTACAAAAAGCTTATGTTTCAAGAGAGAGGAGGATGTACGGGGAGGAAAGAACCATTTCAGTCTTAATGGGAAGAGTAAACAGAGACTAAGCTTTTTAAACTATATATAAAAATACATGGAAAAAATACGCAACTTAAACTAAGGGCATGAAGCCAGAAAACCAAAGTACAGCACCTCAGAGGGATAAGTTTGCAGTCTGCTCTTTGAAGGGTCCTCAGCTCTGCTCCTGCTGCAGGGAGGATGCCAGGCTCTGCTCTGTCTGCTGGAGCTGAGAACTGAACTGGTGTGAGGTGGCAGAAGTCAGCAGGTTTGAAGTCTCAATTTTAGGTGAAAAATTGCATTCTGAAAGCAGAAAGCTACATTAAAAAACACCCCACAACACTGATCCACTAGTCAGGAAGGAACTCATCAGAGACATATAAATAAAACTTCACACACTTTAATGTGTAAACCGCTCAACAAAATAAATTATGCTACGCTGGCAAAGTGGTAAAAGGCCTTAAGAAAATTGAAAAAGCTTATAGTAATGAAAGATTATTCCCAGTGCAATAGAAGAAACGTGTATCACATAAAGTGATGGTGCTTTGTCAGCTTTGTCTGTGAAAATAAGCCAAGTGAGTCAGAAGCAAGACAGAGGGCAGGCAGAAGTGATGGCTGGACACAGTATTTACCTTGGCTCTCTACAGTCAGCAACAGGCTGATGGCCACACGCAAGGCCTTCATATTTCCCTACTATGACTGCTCACAGCAGTGATTTCTTTTTTTAATAGACTACTGTGCAGCTCCAGAACTGGAAAGTAAGTAATTCCCAACAGGCAAAAAGGACTCCTAAAGAGCAGGGCAGCATAGGTGACCCTGGGGATCACAACACAAAGAGCTGAATC
Organism: Pseudotriccus pelzelni; assembly: GCA_035584735.1. Taxonomy (NCBI): domain Eukaryota; kingdom Metazoa; phylum Chordata; class Aves; order Passeriformes; family Tyrannidae; genus Pseudotriccus; species Pseudotriccus pelzelni. The sequence continues at coordinate 5,905,425 of JAWMRA010000162.1, read as the reverse complement.
TAACGTGTTATTCGGGTGCTTGGTTAGGGCAAAATGATCCAAGATGACTTAAAATCCCTGACAGACACTGTATTTGTGCTGTGTGTTCTCATATGATTTAGCATCATCCAGAACAACCACCAGCATTCACTGTGGATTTTGAGGCCAGATTTCATCATTAAGAATATAGGGCAGAACTAATCTGCCACAGTCCCAGGAGCTGATGCCCAAGCCTGGCTCCTGTGCTCAAAGGGGTGTCTGTTCTGCAGTCTTTCTGTCTGAAGACTCAGTCACTTCATGAATCTGCCCTCTTCTAAAAGACAAATATTCGGCACACAGCAATGGAATACTACAGGAAATCTTCAGGAAACGTAAAGCAAAGGTAATAACAAAATTATATTTGGTGGTATGCTCCCAACTTGCAGTGTCTTGGATTTAAGTCCCTGAAGCAGAGGTTATGATCTGTATTTGACAGGTTTCCTCCCCAAAGGTTTCATTTGGGAGCTGTGTGACTTTCCGGCCAGTGTTCTCTGGCAGCTCACTGGTGTGGAGAGATGCTCTTGGTTGTGAACCTGCCATGTACTAGTTTCATTTGCTGCCATTCAACTCTATACTAAGGGAGTGCTCAGTTAGCCTGATAGCTTTTCCACCTTCCGTGAGTTTGGACTTTTCCAATTTTCTCCCCAGGCTGAACACAGCCCTTCATGTGCTACAGACACCAGCTTTCCTGGCAGGCTAGAAGGGCTAACTCTTCCTGAGGAGTCTCCTGGTTTCCTAGAGTATGGCACTCCCTACAAATGGATAGACAACTCAGCACAAATACAGAGGTTGTGCCAGTCTGCCCTCCCTGTGCCCAATTATAGCCTGTGTCAGAGAACGAGGACGCTCCAGAAATGTCAAGTGCCCCTGTCAAAGGGTTTTGACTTGATTAGTGCTTCACTCAGATGCTGCCAAATCAGAAGCTGACAGTGTGGCTGACTGCTGAAGGGCCAAGGGGAAAATTTTACTCCCTAGGTATTGCAATGAAGGCCAAAAGGGAATTCAAAGAGAAGATCTGACTATGTGTCCCTGAAAGAAAATAGTAGATGAAGCAGTGAGAGAGAACAGAATAGTTGGGCCTGTAGCTTACACCTGACAGTCCATTCAAGAACTGGTTATGATTTGTTGTGCACCTAAAGAAGAGAGACCAGAGGCAGATCCTGATCACTTGCCTGACCCTGATGAAGCCACTTCTGTTTCAACTCTGCTGCAAAAAAGCCATAACAATGCAGAGCCACTATGGTACAGCTTTTAGATAAACATCAAGGAGATGTAAAGTGTCCTTGTGTGGATTACGGGCTCTTTTGGACGGTGGACAGCCTGCCCAAGGGGTGGCTCAGTGAATAGGCAGTAATTCCATTCAGTACTGTGTGTTACCCTGCTACATCAATGTCACCTGGATTTATTATTAGCATTTATAACAACAGCGTTAGAGGATCGTGAGAATGTTCAATAAAGGAAGGTATTAGCAAAAGGGCATGGAAAGAACCCTATTAGGTAGGGTTCTTGGGCAGGCTCATTGCAAAGGAATCCACAGAAAAGTAGGAAAAGCTTCCCTCTGCTTCATTCTAGCACTCCTGGAGCGTAGAGATCAGCAGTACTGGGTCAAACCAAGGATTCATCTGTCCCTTACACTGCCTCTGACAGCAGCCAAAACCTGGCGCCCAGAGAAACAAAGAACAGCATGATCAGTTAGCAATACCTCTTCTGGAAACCCCCAGCTATTTGTTTGACTTTGGAAACTGCTCAGTCAGGCATATTCTCTATGTATTTATTAACTCCCAGAAAACTTCTCATCCATGAACCTTTCCAGGTTACCTGGGAACTCATGCAAGCTCTTCACACCCCCAGTGTCACATGCCAAGTTCTGCAGCTTGACTGCTCTGTGTGGGCAGGCTGGCTGACAGGAGCTGAAAAAACAGCTTTTAAATGCAATGGGAAGTGCAATGGGGAGAACTGGATGTTTGTTCAGTGTCTGGGTACCAGGTTTAAGGAAACAAGCTTTTGAAACCTAAAGGGAGAATGTAGTTCTAACTAAGAAGTTAACCCTATGTTAACGGGCTGGGAGGGTGAGCACTGTCAAAACAAAAGCCATGGATCTAGAAGAGAGCAGCAAAGTCATCAAATGCTGCCCCCCATAGTTGCAGCAAGTGCATGCATTTTACAGGTGCATGACACATATGCTCCAGGTGCCCTCACTCAGCGTAAGGCACAGAACACTCCCTGGGGCCCTGAAACAAACTCAGACCAACAGCACCCACTGTAGTGCCTTGCCAAGAGGCAGCAGGACAAAGTGAAGGTGAACCCCTTCATGGCTTCTAACAAACCCTGAGGCACCAGCCTCCTCGCACCTCTGTTCAGCTACAGAGGAGCAATCTGTCCTATTAACAGTCTAGAAAATTCTGCCCAGCAATCCCTGCACTGACCTTCAGTCCCCTCCTCACCTTCAGACATACTGGAGGCCTTAAGCAGAAAAGAAAGCAAGTCTTTAACTTAATTACTCAATTATCTTTAGGTACTCATCCAATTATCTTTTGATGCAGTATTTTTTTATTTCTTATTCCTCCTATCTTCTTAACAAATAGCTTCTACAAAACAAACCTTGCTGTGACTACAGCAAACAAACAAACAGACCCCCTGAGCAGATTAAAAAAAAACATTAAGGGCAGACATCAGTCTACAGCTCCTTACCTTTCCTAGCCCTGGAAAGGCAAGGCTGTGCAGCTGTGGGAGCTGCAGCACCTGCCAGAGGTGCACTCTGCTCAGCAGGGTGGAGATCAGTCCTGCACACTCCAACTTCACAGCCCTTGGCCAGCCTAAAGGAAGGGAGAGCAAAGCTGGGGAGGACTGGCCTCAGCAGACCAGCCTGAGGGAGTCACCCAAAGAGGAGTAGCAAGTGTGTAGGTACTTACACTTGGTTGAGGTTGTTTTAGAGTGCTGTTGGATGTCTCAGACACCGCAGCACTGGTGACACTTGGTCACAACCCCTGCAAGCCGACACAGCTCTTCCTGCGGACTCTGCTGTGCGGGACCGCTGAGCATTCACAGAGCTCCCCTGGCCCCCCAGGGGCTTCTTAGCAACCCCTTTCCTTTATATTGCTTGTGAGAAAAGGCATCATCATCTAACAGGCTTTCATCACTTGATGAGATCTGCCAATTATTAAAGAACTAACCTCAGATGCTCTATAATTGAAAAAATGTACACATGATACAAAGAGAACAGGGAGCCACAAAATTTTACAAGGCTGTAAGTCTAATTGAGCACCCAGGGGAGAAATGCAAAGAAATTTCTTTGTAATATGTAGTGCACAACTAAGATTTAAAATAGCTGGGAGGTGGGGGCAATCACATCTGATCACCTAGTCTGAATGACCAGCTTATATTTAATGACTAAGATACAAGTTTAATCATATACTCATAAACTGCAGCTAATTGTAGGTGTGTTTTTTTTAAAAACCTAGAGGATAATTTGAATACTCAGCACTAATACCTGGAATGCCATGTAATCCTTATTATGCAGCCATAATTTATAAAAATATGAATCCCAATAGGGAATAAAGAATCCTTTTTTTTTTTTTATGTCAAAGGCAAGAAAATGTCTTAAGAAAATCTTCACTGTGAATTAGCAATGTAATATAATGTTTTCACTGTAACCTGTGGGGGTGGGATGCAGGAACTGCATCTTGGGAACATTTGCTGCTGCAGAATATCCCAGTAGGATGTTGTAGCTATGTGCCCTGCTTGCAAACCAAAAGGTAAGGCTGAGCAATTATAAAAGAGCCATCAAACTCTGTTGTCCCATGACAACTGCTCACTCTGAATCACACCTTCACCTTCTCAGTTTGATTTTCTCTAGAGCTGGGATACATTAGCATAACCATCCTTACATCTTTCTAGTGTTCAAATTTTCATCTTAGCCTCCTGCAGCCTTGATCCAAAAGCTTTTCATATTTATACCAGAAATCAAGATTTTTATGTAAGCGGCAGTGAGGGATTTAGTTTGCATATATAAATGTACAGTAGTCTCACTACTCTGGCTGCTGGTGCAAAGTGAATCCGTGACATGGGTTATATTCTCTTAGCTAAAGGCAAAGGCATAAGTTAGCTGACAATGAATTATCCTACTGTAGAGCCTGCAGGATGGGGATTATCACTGCTAACACACTGTCGTATCCTGCACGCAGTACACAGAGCAAACTTCTTTGGAAGATTTGGAACACAGGCAAGTGATAACGGGTAAACTCATTAGGTGGCACCTCAAAGCCCAAAGTCTGTGTGTGTGTAGTATCTCATCCATTTCAATAGGAATTTTGCCTGCAGGAGAAGTAAACTTATGCAAATGCTGTTAGATCATTTTAATAGACCAAAAATCTAAGGGGATTCAGGAGGGGGAAGCAGACACCTTAAAGACATCTCACTGCATAGTACATACTTTGGATTCCAATCCAGAATAAATAAGTGCTGGTCTATCCAGTGACAACAGTATAAAGACTGTGATCTAAGAAAAGGGGACAGAATAAGGACAAAACTGTAGTTTCATCTGACAAAGCAAATCTCTTCACCACACTACAATCTTCAAGTCTGAAAGAATTGTAATATGTCACCATCCTGGAGTTTACGTACCAAAATTAATCCTATTTAGCACATTAGATCTTTATCTAAACCTCTTTGTACAGAGGATGAAAGACTTGACCCTGAGAGAAGGATTTTCAAGATGCCTTCAGCTGGTCTATCAGTGCTTGTTACTCACACATGAAAAAGAAAAGATACCCCGATTTTACAAATCAAACTTTTAGGCAGAAGTTATTCTTGAGGGCTATCTGTAGGTAAGCTGCTGAAGAATTAAGACAATAAATCATTGTGGTGCTTTTCCTTACTCCTTTTGGCAGAATCATGCCTTCAGTGCTCAAAAGGGATTTCCAGATTAGTCTCTTCTACCGGGCAACCCTTCTTAATGTACCCACATATTTTGTACTGTCTGGCTTACCTCTGCCCACTGGGAGGCCTGATCTGACTAAAAGACCGTGATGAGTAGGTCTTCAGTGAATGAAATTAGTGAGTTGTGGCTGCAGTCTGGCCAATCCCATCTTACTCACACAAACAATTCTATTCCTGGCTCTGGTGTGCTATTTGTGGGTAGGAAGCCGCAGAAACTGGTTTGTGTTGTGCTGTAGAGAAGCTTGTTCACAGAAATTCTGTTTTGAAGAACAAACAGAAAAACAGTGTTTCTAAGAAATAAGATGAGACTCCCCAGAAACGAAGGACATGCAGAATCTTAATGTTTGTCTTAATATTTAAAAAATAATGTCCTGAAGAGCAATCCTTCTGATTTGTTCCTTCCTTGCTACTGCTTTTCTTATAATCAAGCGAAATATTTTTACATCTAACGTCATCACTTTTTCTTTTGAGCCCATTATCTCTTCTAATGGTAAGTTCAAAGAAATAAACTTTTGCTTCCAAACATAAATTGGATACATAACATTTTCATAAATTAGCACTTGGGGAAAAAAAAAAGAACATTGTGTACTGAATATGCTCACTTTCAGTGTCCGTGGCATTGCTTTGTGATTTTTTTCAAAGTTCTTAACATGGCATTCTTTGCATGACATCTTGCAAAAATTCTCTAGAAAAGTATCAACTTTCTGCATCTGTCAATTAAAGAAGTTTTATTCAGGGAGGTAGTTGCTGAGGGTCTATGAGTAGTTAATGAGGAATTCTGTATAACGCTTGGCAACCAAGGCAGTGAGAAAGCAGGGAAAACAGTGTCTGTACAAAGTTTAGAGTGTACTGAAAACCTCGGACTGCCTGCTGTTTACCTACATTTTCCCCCCCTGTGTCTGTCATGACCAATTAGTTTCATGTCCCTTGGGTAATATCATGCTAATTAAATATCAGAAACCATGGGGAAAAGTGGCAAGAGGTGTTGTTTGGGGTTTTTTTTTGCTATGCAGTTTAACAGTAAGTGACAAGCACCAACCTTCCACCACCGTAAACAACCGCTACAGGGTTTCCCTGTGACATTCCCAACTATAAATCCTAATGTGCTGTGCAAGTATCAGTTCAGCAAAATTCAATGAATGATACCACAACTGAATGCTTACAAGCAGCACTAAAAAGGGAAGCCCATAATGCAAAATTTAGGAAGTTTCTTCCAAGGGCTAGGAGACAATTTGTAACTAAACAGTTTTATTGACTTTTTTTTTCCAAAATAAAAAACACAAAATAACCACCAAGATTAAAGGCCATAGACAGCATTAACCAAATGAACCAGCCACTTGGTTATAGTAGCTGATAACTAGAATAACTGGATATTATTGCATATACCTCAGGTTCATTTATATATCCATTACAGTTTGGCAAGATTACAATCATACAGTAGCTTTGGTTGTGTAAAACCTAGTAGCAATACTTACTTAAAATGTGACCGGTTAACATTTTATGACAACAGCTATTTATCTCATCTTAGTCTTGACACATCTTCTCTCACTGGATGTTCTCCTCCACGCTACACATTGTCACTGACCGAGAATTAAGGAGACATATTTGCAACCACCATTTGTAGCCCTTCTTTATCACCATACAGTGATGAATCTTAAAGGGGTAGGAATCTCTCACTTGGCTTTCCTTATAGAGGTTTGTAGAGCAGCATCTCTTTCCGTGCTGGGTGGCTTCTACCATCCTGTGGCAGCATCAGCCAAGAATTAGTCCGTTCAGAGCGCAAATATGTAGAGGTGTATATGGCTTTCAGGCCAAAGCCTTTCCTGACCTACAGTGCTGGGGTGTGACTGTACTGCCTTGCCTTTGGATACAGAAAAAAAAACAACCACAAATAAACAAACAAACAGCTTTTCACATTGGTGTGCTGAGCTGCCAGCACAAAACAGTATTAAGGAACCTAACACACAATACTACCTTGGTTACAGAGCTGTGCCTGAGACACTGCACAGGATTGCATGTGTATGTTCTACAGTCTATGTATTTCAGTTTTGGTCTTTTAAAGAAATGCTCTCATCCTTACATAATCTAGTGTAACACTGCAGCTTTAGAGTAATGGTTGATAAAAAGTCATAAACACACAGGCTATTTGAAAACACTGGAAGCTTTCTCATTTCTTGCACCAGTTGTGCAGAATTCCTGCCCTTCTGCCAACAGTTTGCCCTCCAGCGTTCCAGGGGAAAGATACTATCTACTTAAAAATAACCTAAAATTTTGAGTTCTACCTGGGAAAAGCTATAAAATAGTTCGGATCAAACTGAAGTAATCGTGTATGTGAAGACCCTTCTTCACTTACGAAATGCTGTAACACTAGATGACATCTACTTGGTTTTGCAGCCCTTTATTTGCTTGCACTGAAGCAAAAGGGAATTCAGGATGAAAAATGGCTGCATGGTTTTAAGATCCTGCAGAACAAGGTAACTGCCATGCAGTAATTCAAATGCAAGCAGTGTGACTGCTTTTTGCATTCAGATCCATACTTGTATAAGGATATAAATTAATAAGCCCTTCTAAATGATTTTAGAAATATCCTCTTTGATCTAGACATATAAAACCTCTGAATACTTAGAATCACTAGATTTCACATGGCCAACATAGTCATAATTATTTGCACTTACATGGCAAATATTAGAAATACATTTGCCTGCAGTTGAACAGGTAATTATACTGCCTATTATTCAGCTGAGCAAAGATCAAGCACTCTATATCTTGCAGTTATTGGATCTTATTCTAACCCTTTACTTCAGAAAGGGGAAATAACCATCTAATTATATTACCAGTGCACAGTACTAAGTTTAAAAAAGACAACCTATAGTAGGCAACTAGATTTTTTTCTTAAGATGACTTTTTATGAGATACTCTAAAAGCAGTCTGTTATGACTGAAGATTGTCTATTTCACTGTGCTCGCATAGTAAAAATAGTTAAAATCTAATTACAAAGCTGCTACATGGTTATTTTGTGGTCTGTAAAATAAAACAGTATCCAGAATTTTATCTGAACAAAATACACCAGACAGTATAAAAATATTTCCCAACTGGAGATTGAAACATTAATGCTGGATTTGGTTTTTTCTTGTATAAAAAGAAATGTAATAATGGTCGACATTTATCTGCTTACCAGTCAAAAATATACATACGACTTCGAGGAGCTGTTCCAGGCTCACTTTCAGTGAGCTTGTGCTTTTGACCCTAGCCAGTAATAAATGCACACTTGGAACACAGTTTCCTGAAAACCCGAACTACATCTTTTTTCCAACAAATAAGAATAATTTCTGGCTATGGATTTCCACTTATTTGCTTTGTTCAGGCAACTACAGCAGAGGAGTTCCAGAAGCACCACTTCCGCTTTGAATGATGTTTGTTCAGGGCAACATCTTCCTTTTCTCTTTCCTTTTTCACCCTCTGGTAGTGATCTTCTTCCTTTAAATACCACACAGGCGGCCACCGGTGCCTCTCAAAATATTCTTGATTATCTGATTAAGAAGAAACAATGAAAAAAAACCAAACACAAACAAGCCAATAAGATACACAAATCCCAGGAATGTCTTGAGTGTCTGCAAAAAGCTATCCCGCTAATCCTTCACCCAGTCTCTATGTTGTCTGGCTTATCAAGGATTCACCCAGTTTCCTCCAATGTCTGTGGCAAGAAAGGGTTTTGAAAGGGGTTGCACTAAAGCAGCTGTAGCCCACCAAAAGCTATAAAAAACCAAAGCCTTTACAGAGCGTATTTTTCATTGCAGAGCCTTTAAATAGCTCTGTTCCTTTTAGCATCTCTGAATTAGGTAAAGAACATAATGCTTGCCCAGCAATCAGGCTAATGATTATGACCTTTCTTTGCAGATAAGAATTCATGAATGCTATTCAGATAGCGCAGAGGTTCAGTCTCATGGCTTAGCTGTCTGAGCTCATCTTTGTCTTCACGTTTAATCAGCTGGGTGGGGAGAAAGAAGAGGAAACCTCATGAAAACTGAAGAAGGAAGTTGCTCATACCTGCAGATTTAGCTTTGATTTCCTTGCGGAATTTGGAGCAAACGCTGTTGTAGTTGGTGCAGATGTAGTGCAAGCACCAAGCTGCCAGCTGGTTAGCATTGTGAAACTGGGAAGAAAAACAAAGAGTTTATTCCACTTCCTGAGGTTATCACTCATTTTGCAGCCCCCATTAACAGCTGAAACTAGAATGGTCCCCAGCATATTGTACCTGGTAGAACTCTCCCAAGCACACAGAGCTTTTGAGGCTGAAGGGGCCTTTAGATGCCCTAGACCTTGTTGCACAATTCTGCTGGAACAACCAGTGGCCCCAAAGGCTCATGAATAGGTGCTTAATATGCTCAGCAACTGGCAAAGAGTGTTCAGACCCATGCAGAACCAGAACCCACGGCATGCTGGAACTGAATTTCCTGGTGTGATTGTACCAGTCACGTGTCCCTATACTTACTGCAAACCCCACTCTGAAGTAACTCCCTGGAGAACTGCTCGTTGACAGAAATGGGGTACACTGAAAGCTCAAGGCAGAATCTTGTACAAGCTTCCTACAGTCGCAAGGAAGCATAGCTAAAATGCAAGTCAAGCTGAACAGCCTTTGTATGGATTTCAGCATTCTGACTGCCTGCTATGATCTCAGGTTATGAACACATCATACTGAGGTAGGTATTGGGCACAGAGGATACTCTAACAATAGTTAAAGATATTGCTTCTGTCTTCAACCAGGAGAAAAAAACTAAAAGAAAAATCACTCTTTGTAAAATCAAAATGAAGTGAAGTGAGCTGCTCTCTCCTGGGAGGGGTTCAGTTCTGGTTTTCCAACAGGATTATAGGTATTGCAAGAGCTATATCCATTATATCAATTATAGGTATTGCAAGAGAGGCACTCCAAAACAGCTGCAGGAAATGTTACATGATGGCCAGCCTTGCAGTATTTTACTGCTACTTGAAACCCAGACTTGAAGCCAATCTGCAGCTGAATCATTAATGTGAAATCAAGAGTAATAAAATTTTAAAAATACTTTATCTTTTCCTACCGTATCTGGGAGTCTGCTGTATGATTCCTTTTGGAAAACAGCAGTGTTTAACTGTGAGCTGGGGACTCTCTTTTTTAATGATTTCTGGAACTCAAGAAACATTGAAACATATTTGAACATAAAGAGGATTTGCACTCACTCTGAATTATCAGATGATTGACTTTGAGTAGCCAGTCTAAGTATTCAAAAACTGCTGCCTTTGCAATACGCATCTAAATAAATCTACTAGAGCTGAATTGAAATGAAGGCAAGAATCAGTCACCATTACAAAGCTGAACAACTTAATTACACTGCTTTTCATGTTACTGAACCATGGTCATGAGAACATGGAGCTTGGAAGTTCCACAGTCAAGAAAAACTAAAATATATATTTGAAAGGCAACTCCTCTGAGATTACTTAAAGGAATGTTTCACCTTTGAACTAACAGAAAAACCTTCCTTAAAACAGAAGATAAAACCAAGTTTTCTTGTCAGTCACTCTCAGAACTACAGACTTTGAGGTACTCAGGAGCAAATCTCAGAACCAGTAAGGTGCTAAATGCAAGTCCTGCAGACTTGCAGACCAGAATATCTTTTAAAAGCTGTGTACACTGACCTGTGCCAATTCCAGATAGGAGAGCACTTCTCCATCTATTGCAACACCACTCATGGAGGCTTTTGTCAGCTCTTGTACTGCATGCTGTTCTGTTAGAGGAGAAAACTCATCATTCACATGGGAAATGGTCACATTTCAAGGTCAGATCATCTGCAGGTAACAAAGAACCAAGGTGGGATGTTCTCCCTCCTCCTGGTATTAACCAGCATTATGCACAGGTCACATTCACCCAGATACCCTCAGCAGCTTCAGGCTTGGGTAAAGTCAAATTCTCACCTTGAGAGCTGTGGCTAAAGATTCTGTATCACAGGTATAAACTGTCTTGCTCCACTGGAGCATAGTCCAAATGGGGATTTGCCTCTTTGCCTCAACCCAAACAATTTATTTTGGTTTCATGTAATGCTTATCTCTTTCTGACAGAAAGCAAGCCTGCAGTTAATAACCACTCACAGAAGGACAAAGTTCAGCAGCCACTAGTCTCTTTCTGGCAGAATGGATGGGTACAATATTCAATATAAATTAGACATATGGATCACTTGTCTCTTTAGGGTATTAAGTTTTTAGGCAACAGTGCACCTCCCACTGAATTGTGGATTTATTAATGAGTATACACAGCACTGATAGAGAAAAGGTCACTTCAGGACCTCTTCAGACTTTCAGATCTAGGGATCCAGATGATGGCTGACCAGCTCCCCCCCAACAGTCACTTCAGTTCAAGATTCTTCCTAAGCCTTTCCTAGAACTATTTCCTAGAATCTTGGAAGTTCGAATGCTTTTTTGGGAAAGGTTGTCTGTCAGCTGACTTGACTCTAATGGGTTCAGTTATTGGCAGTACCCTTTGGACTCCAAATTATTTCATCCAGAATTAAACTGAATGAAATATTCTTAATACTGTACATACATTTATGCTGCAATTACTTAAAAAAAAATATAACCAAAACTTCAGATAAAATGTACAGACAAAAATCAGGCAATAAAGATTTGGTCTGTCAGAACCAGTGAAGACATGAGACACATTCCTGATGCACAGCTGAAGGAGAGCTAGGGCTGGTATTAAATTTTGCCTAAATGCTGTCTTGTAGATACATGTAGCTTTGCTTCATCTGAGTTTTGGCCTTGGTCATGTCTTCATAACAGTGCCAAGTTACACACATAGAAAGAAACATGATCCTCTAGATCAGTCCTGGCTCAGTTACTCTCTTTGAACAGAAATGTAAAATGCTGCACTTCGTTCATTACTTAAAAGAAAACCTGGAGTTCTTCCTGTTTTCAGGTAAATTAACAACAACAGAATGGCCAACACAATCCACAGACATTAGAATCAATGCTAAAGAGAATGTTCATTCCCTCTGTTTTTAAAGCATAGAAAACTTCAATGTTCTGATCTGATTTAGCAAGAAACTGAAAATGGCAAGAGAAAGGCAAATACGCTTCTCTATATGAAAATACCAATTTGTGTTATGATATCCCTCTCAGAAAAAAAAATAAAAATTCTCTGACGCTTGGGAAAATCTTGTATGTTTGAAAAACCATTAAACCACGTTTCAGCCATTGCAGAAGACACTGCACTGGACAAGGCCACATATTCTTACCTGCAAGAGCAATCAGGTGAGGAAGGCAAAACCTATTTGCCAATGCAATTAACTCAAGTGTGTCCAGTTCCTGACTGGAGGACAGTTGCTTGGTATACAAGTAATCTAAAACCGCTTGCATGGAAGCCTTGTTTATGTTGGGAAGAACTACCTGGAAAAGATATTTAAGAAAAAAGTCTCTAATAATGAAGGGATTTTAATATAGAGGCCGTATTTCACCTCTGACTTTGCTGGACTTTCTCTTTCTCTCTTCACATTATTTTAGGAATGCAGGGAAAACATTTTTCAAAGCAGAAATTTCCCACTAAAGTTCAAGAAGCTGCCAGCAGGTAAGCATACCTCCAGAGTCAGATCCTTTGCCAGTTTACATACAAGCAACTCGGTACCAAGTTGCTGGAATTGGATCCACATCAAGCAGTGAATCTGTTCAGTGCTTTCTAGCCTGCAAATGGACAGCTCTGTGGGATACATAAAAGCCACTGGGCACTCCTCATGCCAAACCTCCCTTGGTAGATGTCCTCAGGAATGTAATCTATCTGCTCCTGGCAAGGAATATTCTGAGAATAACAAAAAACAAAGGATAACAATAAAACAGACTCTCAGTCTGTTTGTAAATAATCAAATTATCCAAGCAAAGAAGGCTGGGAAGGAACTGAGAACTGAAGAAAAAAATATGTAAGCCGTTTTTGCCACATACGTGTAATCAGTGTAACCAGCATGGGATGAAGCTACCAAGACTAGGACAAAAGTTGTCTATTTTTCCCCCAGCACAACCCTAACCTCATTTGACTGCATGGAGGCCTAGAAGAAGAGGAACAACAGTTCAAAAGCCCCACTGTAACCTATCACTGTAGCATCTCAACCACAGTTTGCACACAAGATCAATCCTCCAAGAACGGGGTAAAACTTGCAGGGCTGGAGGTTGCCTCCAATCCCTGAGCTAGTGGATCCCATCAATCAGCAATTTGTAATGTACACCTTCATAACTGAAGAAAGAGGTGCTGTCACTGAAGAATGCGCTGTGCTATTCTGAAGAAATTGCAGAAAGAGAATGGCACAGCAGAAAAATAATAATAAAATTATGATGAGGAATTAAAGGTACATGCAACTCAATCTGACTGGAAGCAGCCAGCACACACTTCCTTCTAGAAGGGGTTAAGTGTTGCCAGGTAGGTTAAACTTCAGGGATTTATGACATTTTTTTTTTCAGCTCTGCCTGGATGGGTGGGATCCAAACCCTGACCTGTTAGTGCTAAAGCATGAAGCTCTCAGGCATATCAGCTACTCTGTTCTCCAAGTAAGAGCAGCTAGCTGTGAAACTCATTCATAATTAATATATTTTTGTTACTGCAGAGAACTGTAAATTCAATGAATGAGTTTATAAAATTTGCCCTCATTACAAAAAAGGTAATACGTAAAAAGAGATGGTTTTATTTTTCGTAAACCAATCAAAGGAAACCATTCAATTCATATCTACCTATATTTTAAAACTTCCAAAAGCATTACTGAATGCCTTAAACTCTACAAAATGGAAGCTAAATATTTTAAATTGGAAAGATAAGCTATGACTGTTAAGCTAATCATAAAAAATAGGCTGATAGAAAATAAATGCATATTCTTCATTGCCAAATGTTGCTTGCTAGAATGAAACTATGTATTTTTAATGAACCACTTGTTGAGTATGCCTCTGGGAAAGGAATTATGTTTACAGCTGTATTAGAAGAAGCCAGAAAAATCTAAGTAGAACAAAATCTTCCTGAATATTAAACACGAAAGAACCGAACTCTTCATATGAGCAAGACCCATGAGTATAGAAAGAAACAAGAAAATCAAAAATAAAACTCTGGGCATGCATAAAGCACAAGAAAGAAATATTAGCGGAGTGTTTGGAATTTGAAAAACAGACCATGAAGGCAACTGAAAATACAAGGCTTCTGCTGCAAAATCTTAATTCAAAGCACTGAGATATTTTAAATTATATTGCATACATGCTTTATTCCAGAGGACAAACTGATGCATTACAGAATCTGAGCTGAGTTTCTACCAAAGTTAGTAGAACTTTTTCTGAAGTTCACTTTATTTCTACTGTGAAACCAACTCCATTTTCTAGTTCAGCACTATGTTCTTTAATGCTTTTTTTTTCTTCAATTCCTTCATCATGCCCTTGCCTCAAGTATTTTTTGTAATGCTTCTGATTGTAAAAATGTACATTCATATTGCTTAAAAAATTATTTTAAAGAAATCCACTAATTCATACTTAATTTCGCCCCCCCTCATATTTAATATTTTAAAGGACTTCGGGTTTAAACACGTGCTCCAATGCTGGAAGGAAGTTTTGTGCAGAAAGGATGTTATCTTCCTAGGCAACCTTATTTATTGCCTTAAGAAGAAAAGCATCCCAATTTTGCAAGGGAAGAAAATAAAGACTGACTCCAGGGATTATTGCAACCTTTCAAACAGATACAGAGTGCTGCTCCCATCACCCTAAATCCATCAAACATTGTAAGCAAAATGGACAAAAATAGACATATACCTCACTGTTGGAGCTTTCAATAAACGATCCTCCAAACATAGCAGACATCCATTCACAGCTACAGATCAGCAGTGGCTTGTGGGCCTTTATGCTTCCATCGTCCAATTTAAATGTCACATCTGCCATGGTAACAAAGAAACAGACGTGCTGCAAGGCTGTGCTTAAAGTGAAACTCTGCCTCCAGAATGTGCACGTCACTTGCACGTTGTTAACCAAGGACTTCTTTCATTTCCCGTGGCCCCCACCCCAAAAATAACTTGGTTTTATATAGTTAAATGAAAAGCCTCACTTAAAAGGGGGATATTGGATGCTCAACAACCTGGAGAACTGGGTCCCTTTTTTAAAAGCTGTGGGCAGATTTTGAGAAATTAAACTACAGGATTCCAGTTTGGAACAGTTGGTCTGAGTGACACTGTAATTTTGGGGTCATCCTCCCTGAACAACGTAAGCTGTCAGAGTTTTTGAAGTCTGGGAAGTGAGAGTAACGTGAAGCAGAAAAGAATTAGTGCTCTTCCTGCTTAAGCCTGTATTTACTTACCAGAAAACGTCCCTTTGCAAAGGCACTCTTTTATCCGATTAGCTTTTCTGACATGAAATGCTTTAGTAATCTCTTGATTCATGAAGGCTTCTTTATTCATAATATTCTCCACCATCATCCGTAAATCAAATACTTCCAAGACTTCAGCGATCTGAGCGAGTTTTGTGAGGTCTTTCTCATTTTCATCCAGTTGGCCAGTGTATAAAAACTGCAAAACAGTTTTAAAAGGTCCGGCTTGCACAGATGAATCCATTTTTACCACAGTTACAGGACATGTCCGACTGGAGACGGGATTCACTTGCATTTCCTTGTGCACACTAACAAACCCCTTACCCCACGACGAAAGAGATCTTGCTGCCGAGTTTGTTTCACCAGATTCAGGTTCTAGCATGTTTAAAGAGTCACTGCTTTCTGGTGGGGGAATTCTAACACCAGCAGTTTTCAAGGAATTCTCATCACTGTCACTATTTGTCTCAGGGTGACTCGTCTGAACATCGTTATTTGTATTTTCTTTATTACACTGTGTTTCATCCAAGTCTGGACTTTCCTCACATTCCATTAAAAAAAGGTCATAAAACTTTGAAGAGGAGGTAGCTAGGTAAATCTTGTGAGCAAAAATGCAGTCCTGCTCCTGGAGAACAAACATGACATCTGCACACAGTGGGCTGTCCAATAAATATCCAGCTTCATTCACGCTCGGCACGGGACACTCAGGAATTTTGATAACCGGAGGAGGGGCTTTCGGAGGTAGGAATGGAGCCTGAAGCAAAGGTTTTTGGACCTTCTTCAAATGAGATTTCCAGAACTGCAGGTGTCTCCTGGAGATCAGGGCAGCTCTAATTGCATTGTCAAAGACATCTTTAATCCCAAACTGGTCAAATACACTAGTTTCATAGTATGGTATCCCGAGTTCCTTGGCAACCTCTCTGCCTCTTTCTGGGGGCAAAATATCTCCCCTTTTTATCGGCCTAGGATTAAACAAAAAAACAAACCTTGTCAAACACAACAGTCATCAGAAAGCTAGTCCAGAAAGCATGGAATTTTACAAGATGTTCAGCACTAATTCCCTTTGGAAATTTACAATCATGACTCCAGAGTTTTAGAATAGCACATACTTGTAATTTCATTTAAGTTTGGTGGTGTCTTTGCAGCGTTACTAAATATATGTAGAAATCATTTGCAGGAAAATGAGTAAGCTGCCTCTCTATTAAAGGGAAATTCAGAGTAAAAAAAGTTGACAGGATTCTTGACAACTTTCATTATTTAAAAAAATCTCCTAACATCTCTTACTACTCAGATATTTTGTCAGCATCTTTCTTCGTATCCATCATTTAAACTCAAATGGAAATCCTCATGACATAAAAATGCCAAAAATATAGCTAAATATGAAAAGAGAAATATTTCTTAAGCTATGCTTTTTAAAAAAAATCATAGTAGCCTATGACAAAAGTGTAACTGAACACTCTTCAAGAGAGAGGTTTTTCTGGCTGTAGAAGCATTATGTGGGAACCCATGAATTTCCAGAACAGCTCCAGTACGTGATGTAGGGTAAACAAAACCAGTAAAAAAGTCTGGGCCAGGATCCATTTTCCCAGCAAAAAAATCATCTCACCAGAAGACACGACCCAACAGTGTGTGTTCTCTGAGCATTCCATATTGGGCAGACACAAGCTGGCACAGACTTAACACACCCCAGACAACAGCTTGCTGTAGTCACCAGCTAATAAATAACCAGTTCAGGTGGCAGAAGTCTGTGCTAGACATGCAGAGTACCAATTCAGTTTTATTAATGGTGAAATCAGGAATTAGGGTAGAAGAAGAGTTTAAAAAAAAAAATTAAACAAAAAATTAAACATTTCCTTTCAAAGAGTCAAACAAAAAGCTCACCCAACCACATTATGAAGAAATGTTTAATAAACAAACATATGAAAATTATATTGCCAAATCAAGAATTTGAATGCAATGCAATGTAAAGTCTTCTAAGATAAAATACTAATTCAATCTCCTTATGGAAATTTGTTACAATATAGTCTTTAATTACATAATCATGAATATTATTTCTTATTTTCATGAATCTGGTCTCATTCAAATTCCCACGAAAGGAAGAAATTAGAAGCAAGCAGGTAATTGTGAGACAGTTTTGTCCAAACATGTGAATGCCTGTCTTTTGAATCTGGCCAAAAAAAAAAAAAAAAAGGCTTCTCCTGAATCACCTCAAACTCTATTTTAACATCAGAATTTTAAAAGTTTAATTTGCAACCATTTTATTTCTGCCACAATCAAAGATTATAAAAAAAAATAAATTGCGAATTAAGAAAACTTGAGTAGAATCTTCCAGTTTAAAACAGGACCTGACAGTAATGACAGAGTACAATAGACATGTTCAGGACATGATACACATGTTCAGAAGGAGAATGACATATATTAAAATCTTCAGTAATCATTATTATCTCTATCTATCACCCAAATGAGTTTAGATGTCCAATGTGTAAAAATACTGTGGGAAATGTAATAACTGCATATGTCAAAGAGCTAACAACTCAGACAACAGAATAAGAAGAAAGCCCATATATTCCTATTGCATAGAAAAAAGGAAACTAGGCTCTCTAATTTCTCTTTTGAAAGTGCTATACTTGATTACCAAGGTGATTTCTTTTTTAATTCTTATTTTTGTTTAAACTTTACCTTGCCAGAGGCCGTCTGGCTCTGTTCACAGCCTCCAGGTCTGCATAGCGGAGATCGAGCTGGCAGCCCACCAGAATGACAGGTGTGCGGGGACAGAAGTGCTTGATTTCTTGATACCACATCGTTTTCACATGATTCAGGGAATTAGGATTAGCAATGGAAAAGCACAGAACAACCACATCGGACCTAGAAAGGTAACGAGAAAATATCCGATTAAAACCCTGCGGAGGATTTTCGCTGCAGTTTCACCTGTTTTCATCGCTACTCCACTCTACTCTTTGACAAATGCACTGACACCCACATGTCAGAATACACGTTGCTCGTGCAGAGGGTTGAAGAAGCTACACATTTCACCACAAAAGCATGAGAGCACAAAGCCACATACCCAGGAGCACTGCCTCTCTATTCCAAGAGATGATCCCT
This sequence comes from Pseudotriccus pelzelni, assembly GCA_035584735.1. NCBI lineage: Eukaryota > Metazoa > Chordata > Aves > Passeriformes > Tyrannidae > Pseudotriccus > Pseudotriccus pelzelni. The sequence continues at coordinate 5,887,028 of JAWMRA010000162.1, read as the reverse complement.
TTCCATTCTCTACTTTCACACCACAGTTCCTCACAGGCTGTCATTGCCCAAGAAACAATTCTGCTGACTGGACACCTAAATCGCAGTTCAAACATCATTGGTGCTTAGGAATTAGAAAGGAGTTATGCAAAACTTCAGAGCAGCCACACAGGCAGACACAGATCACTTCCAAACTCGTCATGGAGAAATAACTGCACTGTTTTAGGGACTGAGGCAATGTGCTTCGCACAGAAAATCTCTAATATCTTTAATAAATAACCTGTTAGAAGGTCAAAGTACTGCAGAATGACCACTTCTACAATATCAGCAAAAATAAACATTATGGTGAAAATAAGGTCACTAAAGTGTACAGTGGGACAGTGGCTTAAATTAGAGTACGCACGACAATATTTGCAGGCTTTTAAAGGTTTCTAAGAAAAAAAAAAAGCACTTCACTAGATAAACTTGATTTATAAACTATAAGTATGAGGATCAAGGTTGACAGCTCATCCACTGAACCATAGCCTGACTTTTGTCAAAGCTAGCACCCAAAGGCACAGAAATGACTGAATACTTGTCTCAGGGCCTTCCTAACTTGTGGCAATTTCATTATTTATCAGCTGGGGTGGGATGGTACAAAGCAGTCCTCGAGTTCTTGGGTCTCTCATGAGGAAAAAAGAAAAGAAGAAAAGAAAGTTGAATTGAAACTCTTGAGAAAAATTGAGAAGGGACATTTTGAGAAGGCAACCTATTGATACAGAATTGTCAGCAGGGTAAGCTCCGCAATACCATGTCTATCTCACTTCTATTATTCTTTAATTTAGCACCAATGTGTTGTGTCTGCAGTTTGTGTGATGTACAGAGCAGCAGCAGTGATTCTTAACATTCACCTTTAAATAATGAAATACCTCCTCAGTACTGCTGCTTTCTATATTTCACTGAGGGCACACATATATCCAGCAAGACCATTTCTAAAGATAGCTGCATATACAATATGGGCACTGCTGTGAGCATAAATCCAATGCAAGAGAAATGCTCCTGCTCTGAGTTTCTCTCTTACATAAACTGCAACACATCTGTTATATCTAGGAACAAGGCCTTTTCAGACTGGAAAGTTATTTAGCAAATAGTAAAATGCAGCTGATACACTGGTTTGCTGCATAGCTGAGGCAAACACCCTGTAAAACTCAAACCTGCTCTATCCAAGGTCAAGTAAGAGTAAAATCTTACAGCAGACATTAGCTGAGCTCCCAGAAAGAGAAATCAATGTACAGCTAAGATACAAAAAAAAGTCTGTGTTACATGTATCCTAATCTGGTCAATTGCTGTTTAATTCAAGACCATCAGGACTGCTGGAGCAGCAAGCGTTGGCTGCCTGGCTGCTCCTCACTGTAACTAAGCATCTTAGAGAGACAGCCTGTCTTGTGTCCTTCAGAAATTAATACCTAAGCCCAGTAATTGCAGTCACGAGTATCCAAGCCTCCTGACTTTACAAGCCACAGGACACACATCACATCTCTCAGAAAACCAAAAGGAAGCAGAGCTCCAGCAGGAGTTCACAGACAGGCCAATGCTGGGCTGGGCACAGATCTGGGCTCCTGAGAGCGCCAGGGGGGACCTGCTCCCTGGCTCCTGGACAGCGCTGGCCCAGACTATCCAGCAGACTGGCCCCTGCATGTGTTACAGCCCTTGCCATGCAAGTCTCATGTTTTTCTCTCCAAGCTCCATGTGATTCCTGAGCAACTCATTGCCTCTGACCTTCCTTGGGAGACCGTAAAACTGGTCTGGGAAAAGCTCAGTTCTTTACCCAAAACTCACAACACACTAGCACTGCACTAAAAGAACACTCCCATCTGTCTTCTGAATGAAGAGAGAAACAGAAAAAAGAGGTAAAAAAATGTGACTTGCACATTATTTATCCTGCATTAAAACGCGGACTTCCCCATAAACGAAGATTCCTGAGAGTTCTGTATTGAACAGAGAGAAATTAATGGTTCTGTGCCATAAACAGGAGGGATGGGAAATCACTGGGCAGTGGCAGGGTTCACACCCTGAACCAGCACCACAGCTGGGTCTGGTAGCTCACAAAATACAGACACTCTGTCATAATAAATTAAGTTTTCATTCAAGTCATAAGCATGATTTGCACTCTTAGTACAAACTGGAGACAGAAATATATGAGGAAGATTAACTGTCTACGTAGAACTGTGAACATTGGGGAAAAATGTCCTTTGGAAACTTTAATTAAAATACCTACAATGGCTTTTAATGTCAAAGGCACATTTACAACTTGCTAACATCGGAGTATAAAGCTTGGTTTGACATTTGTTCATAAAAGCCAGAACCTGTCAGGTTAAAATGAAGTGTTAATATTTCCCAAATATTAAAAATTTACCAGTGTTATTATAATATTCTCAGGGAATGTAAAAGGATATGCTTTTTAAAAAATGCCTAATTTATTGCCATTTTTGTGCAGTTACTTTTTGTGTTGGTTACCTGGAGAACAAAAAAGGATGAATCAGGTTTACTTCTGCTTTCTTCTTTGTCTCTACAGCAATATATTCACAACTACAAGCTGCACTTATTCTAAAACCAAAAATTTCATAGCCATTTCCCAGTAAAATTCAGGAACAATTCAAGAAACATTTCCATAAATCTGAATACCAAAAAGTGCTTTACAGAATTATAGAACAGTTTGGTTTGGAACAGACTTTAAAAATCACCTCATTTTAAGCCCCTGCCATGGGCAGGGACACCTCCCACTAACCCAGGTTGCTCAGAGCCCCATCCAACCTAGCCTTGAACAATTCCAGGGATGGGGCAGCCACAGCTTCTCTGGGCAACCTGTGCCAGGGACTCACCACCCTCACAGGGAAGAATTTCATTCTAATATCTAATCTAAACCTCTTTCAGTTTAAAGCCTTGCCCTGTCACTAAGTGCTCTTGTAAAAAGTCCCTCTCTGGCAAATGCTTTATAACTTCTGCATCACATTCATCCTACAGTACCATCCAATGGAGATGGGCAGTAGATGCACTGTGTGCATCCACCTTTGTTCAATAAAACAAATGTATCAACGTAGATTTATTGGATATACTGTTCTTTAATACTGAAGCATCATGAGAAACAAAGATAAGTATTACAAATAACCCAGAAAACAGAAACAGTAGCTTGGACATTCAACACGCTGTCTTGTAGATTCCATACTATCTATTGAAAATCCATAACTGTTTTATTCTTATATTCTGCATTTTTATAGGTTTATCAGAAAAAAAATTGCAAATCATCTCTTCTCATTATTTGAATTTCTGAACAAAAGCATCACCAAAACTCCAAACTCCTGTGTGACTTGCTGTAGCGTGTGATCAGCCACCAGTGAAACACTGCATCATCAGTGGAAGAAAACGTGTTTCTTTCTACTCACTGGGGCTCCAAACAGGGAAGAACACAACGCAGATGTGTGGCAGTTGGCAGGTTATCTACAAAAAGGTAGCAGATTCTCTGAACTATGGGCAAATCAATCACCACACATATGTTTGTCACCTCCTGCACTGGAGTCTCACATTAAAATGTAAGAGCGGTGTAAGAGTATCTGAAGTGCTCCCCTTGTAGTCAAAGAAATGCAAAGTTCTTAATGCAAAATATACACATCTGAAGTCAAGGCCACATACCTATGGCCTTCCAATAGGCAATTCCTGTGGGCAAAGAAAGGATCTTACCACTGGCTGGAGAAACAACCCATCTCTCTAACGTAAATATGACATGAATGCATTCAGTGATATTTCCCCAAACTTGGCTAAGAACTTCTGATGGAAACAACAACCCCTTTTTAGACTTCAGGGAATGAAAAGAAACCCTCTAGACAGCCAAATCTCTGGCAGCAACGAGCCCCTGGTGTGCTGCCACCCTGTGAGCTCCCGGTGTGTGAGTTATGAACTGTAGCCGATGTACAGTGAGCATCCGCGTCACTGCTGAAAAGCAGCAGCATAGCACTGACAAAGAACTTTATCAACCTCAAGTTTCAGCAGTAGTCAAGCTACAGGTGGCCACTGTAAATGTCTGAAAGTTTCTGTGCAATCAGTACCATGAGAAACTCAGGAGGTGGAAGCAGAAAAAGCAGTGTATGAGCTACGGAACAAGCCTTTCTGATGCTGCTACTAGAAGCGGCAGGGAAGTAAACTAATCTTTTCTAACTAGAGCTGTTTTGTGTAAAATAGCAGTGGTTTGGGACTGAGATTTTGAAGGACTAATCTGCTTGCATGGCATGTGTACTCCAGAGCTGGTGCAAGATGCACTGCAGATGTGCCTACACATTACATTGCAGGTCCAACTCTCAACAAAAAAACCACTACACATATTCCATCTTCACTAATCTTATTTTAGACAGGAAAGAGTCATGTTAAATGGTATATATTCCATGGCAAGTGCATTTTAAAATGTAATGTTTTATAGTCTGGACCTGGAGTTATAAACTGGCTGCGATACACTAACATGGGTTTATATCTCATTAAAGGAACAGGCTGCCTTCTGAAATGTGCACACTGCATTACCTAGGAAGAACTTGCTCCCTTTAGTTTGTAATTTACAAGTTACTAGGGAAAACTTCTGCATGCAAGAATTGCTGGTCATGTGTAAGGGATATCATTTGCCATACAGTCATAGAATAATACCGTTGGGTTTGGTAAGGGGAAGAAATAGAACTGTGAAGAATACAGAGAGTGAAGAAGAGATGCGTGTGTGATCTGAAAACCAAGGCAGGGAGTGACAAGAAGGAAAAGGAGGAAGACTGAGCTGTATTGCTGTGCTATATTCTTATCTTTCTAGAGAACAAGTCAAAAGTACATATTTTGTTTTAGAGAGCTTTACAAGAGTTAAATATGACAGAATGAGTTTAAGGATAGCCAAATTATAGCTTGGTTGGCAAGAAGTCTGTTGCACATATTTAATCAAATCAAACATTAAGAATAGACTTGGGGAAGGGGGGGGAGGGTATGGAAAAAAACAACCCAGAGGATTTTTCCTATTATAGGCTTTATTTTTCTGTATTTTTAGATATGAGCTTTTTCTGAGAACCAAGGTTGAAGTAAGGAAGTCTATTAGAATTTTACAGAGCAAACAATTTGGTAGAGGTTCATCTAAACTGTTAGACTCTCTTGACTTCACCAGAACAGCTAATCCTTAGACATTTCTTTGTCAATAAAAAGTAGTATTGCTTTTACTCCTTCTGCCCTTATTTTTTTCCCCTATGCACTTCTCATAATTTTCCCAGGATTTCTCAGAGGTCAGAACTTATTCAGCTTGAGATCAGAATTTGATAGGAGCTATCTCTGCTTTCTACCTCCATAGTCCTTCAACCACCTGAAAGGAAAGATTGCGTAGGGCAGCAGTTTGAGCGCAAGTACCAGCTCCCAAGTTCCCAAACTCAGCAGGTTCAGGCCATAGAAGGCCATCTAAGAATTAATTTGAGAACTTCATTTGTGGCTGAACAAAACCCTGCTACATCTCCATGTCAGTCCAGACACATTTTGAAGAGACAGATTAACTCAGTTACACAACATTTTTCATGCAGGCATCTCACTGAGCTGAAAACAAAATTGTGCAGATAAGCAAGGCTGATAAGGTTTTAAGTGGACTCAGTTTTTAGTAAATGCAGTTGCAGCCATCACATGAAATGAGAAGAAATTCATTAAGTGACTGGTGAGCGTAACAAAATGACCTGAGGACACAGGACTTTATGTGCACACACTCAGATGAGAGGCTACAAAAACTAAAATGCAGAGGGTGCCTGGCAGGTGAAGAACTGAAGATATCCAGGTAAGGCAGGGCAAGACCATGCAGTGCCCTGGATGTGAGCAGGAGAATCAATTAGTTCTATACTTTACCAACAGCAGTGAAGCTTCTTAAGCACTGGTGTAATGTGCGAAACTGTCAAAATGCCCTGAAATACATCCAGACGTTGTGGTGAGTCGCATGCAGGTCTATTGCTACAATTTCTGTAATGTCATTTTTGGTAGGAAATAACAACAATTAAGAGAAGAAAAAGCTGCCTTCAAGAAAATTGCATATTTCGAGACTGTGCTTCAAAAGCAGAAGGAGTTTTCCCTTACATTCCTTACAAACAATACATCATTCTTAAATGTTAAGCATTTTAAAATCTCTTCTGTGTTCTTTAAAGTACTCATGGGAAAACATTGGTGCATTTACAGAAAGTGACAAAAAATGCTTTGATATCACAAAGGATGATTAAAATATCTCATTTTTCATTGCATAAGCTGTAAGAGCTACTACTATGGTACAAATGCCTGATCAGCAATAACGCTAAAAAGAATAGAAAAGTTGTGTGGAACTGTGTAACAAAAGGGGAAAAAAAAAGTAATTTAAGGACTGCTTGCACGATCCTGGAATTTGGTTTATTTTAGTGCTGGCTATAAGAAGTAAATTCACACATAATTCTGGTTCCATATTTACATATGAAAAAACGGTGCCAAATAGAACTTCATAGTTGAAACTGTCTGCCTGCAAGGTACCCCAGCACGATTTGGGGCTATATTTTGCCAGTAGTCTGGCAAAAACTCTCTTTGGAATCAGGTATATATGTTCCCAATAACATACCAATACACGCCCCCTTCCCTTTCCTGGAGCAGAGATCTTGATTACTGCATTTCTAATAGAGGAATAAAAATTCTATGATAAATACAATTCTAGACATGGTTAACTGAGGCTGAAATATAGAAATATTCTGTGTACCCCATGCAAAGTCGGGTTTTATAAAAGTAAGACGTAAAGCCTGAGATCAATGGAGAAGGATGAAAGAAAAGGCTGGAGCAAGAGAAGGCACAGGGCTGGCTGGAACATGTCTGATCAACTCAGGGCAAACACCAAAACTCACAATATGACACAAAGAGACTGAGAATAAAGCCAAAAATGCTTTTGCAAGACGTATCAGCTGACTGCTGTCCCCAGATAACAGTCAGAAAACAAAATAATGAGAAATAAATTTATAAAACAATGGAGAAATCAGAAACACAAGGGAAGGTGGGCATTCTGATCTTATTTTTGGTTATTGTAAGGAGGCTGCTTACAGATGACAACTACATGCTATCTATCTACAGAGAACAACCTAATTTTCAGCAAAGATGCTGCAAAAGTATAACTAAAAGAAAAAATGAACCATTTCTTTACTTCTGGTCTTGTCCTCTAAAAAAACCCAGGAAAAAAATGATCCATCAGGAAAACATACTGAGTTTAAAAGAAGTAAGAAGAGATTTAGTGAAAACATCATTTGAAGCAGCATATTTAGAGGAAAAAAATTATTTCCAGGTAGCAGATGGATGTAAGGATGAAACAGAAAAAAAGAATAAAGAAGGAGGAGGAAGATCCAAAGCCAGGTCTCAGATTTCATTAAAAGTGCAAGTCCTTGTAAGTCCTGTTAAAGAACATGGATAGGGAGAAAGGGAGGTAAAAATGCAGATAGGAAGAAATAATGATAAGGTTTGGTTTGCATCCAGCACGAGAGTGACTTCTGAAGTCACACAAGACATGGAAACTGAATATTAAGAGATGCTAGATGCACATTTTCTCTGTGGAGAAAATATGGACTTTCATATATTTTGCTCTTTTTGGACTATCATCAAAACCAGCTTCCTTCTCTTTTTTAATTTAAATTAAACCAGCAAGAAATTTCAGCTGGCAAGTTGATGTCACAAAGCTATGGTGAAGAACTCAGTTTAAAACCAGTCATGACTGGTTGTGCAGAGTGCTTTCCATAGTCTGACATATGTACGAGGAAACCCAGACAGAGATCTTGAAACCCCTGGAGTAGAAAAGAGTACAAGAAATCCACCTAGTACCCATTCACAAAGAAATAATTCACTAAGTTCCAGATTTTGACAGAAAGTCACTTCCCAGGTTTCTCATTTCCAGAAGATTTTAATGTTGCCTTGCAAATGCCCTCTTTTCACCCAGCCATTGACTTAAGAAAGCAAGGCAAAATGGAAAGTGATGCAATACTACAAATAAAAATTGACACTTTTTCGCTCCAGTCAAGGGAGGCTTAAAGCATTAGAGGTGTCCTCCTACAGAGAGACTACAAATACATTGAGTGGAGCCTCAGGCCCCACCAACAGTCATTTGGCACGCACCTTTTTAAAGAACGAAGGATTTGTAACAGAAGTTCCATAATAACCTCTTTCTACTCACAGAATGGAACCAGAGTGCGATGCAGCAAAGAAAAGTAGATCTGCATTCATTTCACTGGTTAAGTATATCAAGCACATACTATCCCACTAATTGAGTGAAAAAGCCTCAAATGTTAATGTAGATAATGAAAGAAGAAAATACTAGTGCATACACACACCGTATCAGAATAAAGTTACTTGAGAAAGCTGTTTCTGTGAACCTCTTTGCTTATTCTAGTCTTTCCTGGGCCTAAGCCATTATCAAAAGAAAAAAAAATCATAATTATATTAAAAAATGGCTTTTTCCAGGAGATCTTCAGGATGACTTGATGAAGAGCCCAAGTAGCTTATAAACCACTGTAAAAACAGATGGGGAGGCTCACAAATTTGGGTAGTTGAAGATGATTTGAAGATACTGAATATCAGGTTTTTTGTGGCAGCAAAACAGCAAAAGGAAGCAGCCAAGCTGAAAGACATCTGAAAACAACCTGGATTCCCATCAGCTGTCCCTTTGCTAACAAAGCAAAACACTGTTCTGTGTTTGTTAAGTCCTGCTGCCGTAAAGACAAGTCTCTGATGATCCCTTCCAACCCACGACATAGCTTGTGGGGCACGTGGAAGGTGGAGAATTATCACAACATAAAAACAAGGACAGCAAAACTGCAGGGGAAAAGTGTGGCCTTTCATTCACAAAGCACTTCTGAAACCTCAGACCTTCTCTGGTCCAAGGAAGGGAGCTGCTGGGCCATTCTCAGCTCAGGCACAGGTGCTGTGTGACAGAGGGTACTGATCTAACTAAAGGCAAGCCCAGTAACTCTGTGAAGTCCCCCAGCTTGCCCTAATCTCACTGAACTTGCTGAATGCAAACACCATTTTACATCAAAGCTACCTGGTTGGGTTTTTTTGTTTTGTTGGGGGTTTTTGTTTGTTTTTTGGGGGAGTTGTTTTTGTTTGTTTGTTTCGTGTGTGTTTTGTTTGTTTGTTTTTAAATAGTAATATCATCATTATTGCACTTTAAGAAAAATAAAGATAAACCAAAACAACCCTAAAGAGATGGTGGAAATCTTCAAACATCAGTGATGAACCCCTCTTCTCATGGACCATTTTCAGCAGCATTCAGAAGGTCTATTTTTAGGGATTCAATTACATTGAAGTAACCGGTTAAGAGAACTGTAATCACACAGAAGAAGTCGGATGCATGTGTTCCTCTGCGTACACACAACATCCACAAGGCTTATGAAATCCATTCACAACAGAGGAAATACTCTAAACATATTTTAAGAGGCTCTGTCAGCAGTCTTACAGCAAGACTCATTCACATTTGTAAGTCATGAGGAAAAAGCTGTTTTCTGTCCATGTTGTATGAACAGATTTTGTTTGGTCTACAGCTCATATTTAAGTTGCAAGTAAATAAATCATCCTGCCTGAATTAGCTGATGAATCCCATCCATGGTATTGAGAATAAATATTTGATTTGGACTGAATTAACTCTTTGCAGATTTGTGCTCATGTTTACACATACCAAAGCTGCATGGAAAAAATCCCCAAGATACAGAGGCTATTTATCAAATTAGCCAAACATGTTTACCTGAAAAAAAAATAAAAATAAAAGGATGCAAAAGGAAAAAAAAAAGTGCAAGCCGGCTTTTAGAATTATTTTGAACATGATGATATGTTGACATTTTCATTCAAAACCAGATTGGACAGCAGGATGGAGGATAGTGAATCCTGACAAGTTGAAATGTAAATTAAGATGTTTTCTTGTCTTTACACATGCCTCCCAGAGAAACTGCTACAGAATAACAACTTGGGCTTTAAATGAAGTTCACACCTTATCTGCAGGCTTAGAGAATACAATTACATAGCACTGACACGAGATTGTTAATAAACAAAGAGGTAACTGGGAGCTGGAAATCAATACATTAATCATAACAAAGACATTGTCATTTTACAAGGTTTTGGAGTGATTTTGTGCCAAATACAGCCCTATGGGAGAATGTCAATAAATGACTGCTTGGCTTCGCATATTGCCTAAGCTGAACTGGATACTTCCAAAACTAAGGCACACACTTTAGTTTACAGGGGGAGAGGGGGGGAAGTCATGCTGTAAAGCTGCAGCAAATATTTCCCCAAGTCTCTCCAGCCACATCCCCCTCACTCCCTTAAGCTGTCAGGAACTGTTTCCCAAAGCTCCCAGAGGACTGTCATTATTAAACTAAACACCACACAGCAAAATGCAAACTGATCTCACTCTCCACACTCCCATTTTAAAGGATGGCAGTAGAAACATTAACTAGTCCATCCTCAGTGACACGTAAATGTTTCTCTCTATCATAGGAAAATAGTGAAAAACAGATTCCTTTTGTCATTCTCTTTTCATGTTTCTATCCTTGAAAAGTAAAGAGTTAAGCAGGATTTATCTTTGCTCCAAGTCCTATTAACTGTTCACCTGTCATCTATAGCATAATCTATTTATGTAACACTTTCTAGAGCTGCATGAAGCAAACTTTTCCAATGAGTAGCCGGTGAATTAATGACCTGCTGGTTCTTCTTACACCACGTTTAGGATAATTAGAGCTCTTGCTTGAATGTTTGCTGAAATAAACCTTCCCCTGCGTAAGTGGCATATGCATAAAATTTTTTGAATGGAACCAAAGGATAATATTATTGTGTGATCCTTCAGACAACAAAACATGGGGCACTTGTTGGTGTAATCTTGAGCAGTTTGGCATAAAACGCACCTTTCACGGTACTGCAAGATTTGACACATCTGACTAGACTGTAGTTCAATGTCCAGAGATGTTTTAAAATAAATTCCTATAAATGTGAATATTCAACACTGATAAACTCTTTTTCAAATGCTAAACCAGATAAAATACTAAACAGTTTGTTTAAAATGCAGCATTAATACATTGGAAAACAGAGTACCTATCACTGCTTACAATCACTAAATTTTACAACTGAAATTCTATCTGTAAAGCAGTTTCTTTAGAGTTTTCAGTCACTTTCTGCATTAACAGACTTGCAGGAAAACCACTAACAGGATAGCAGGTTTCCAAAACAGCCTTATAAATTAATTAGGGTATAGAAAACTTCATTCTACACAAGTGTAGTTCTGCCAACATCACAAGTGAATTGCTGTGTTTATATGCTTAATCCACGAGATCTCAAGTTATTCACGTCCTCCTTGGAGTCTGCAGGATTAGACCCTAAGCATGTTGTTTCCTCCCTCTCCAGTCCTGTCAGTAAACGTGGGATCAGAGTTCAGAACATGCCTGATTCTGCTCTCCTAATCTCCAGTAATCTTCTCAGTGACACAGTATCTGTTGCAGAATATCGGGAGGCCACATCAAAGTGGAACAGTTAGTGGAAACATTAAGTTGCATCCAAATTTATCAGTGCAGGCTCCGTATGCTGCCAAAAGGTAAAACAGTATCTATTCACAGTCTTACTAAATACTAAGGTCAATATTACCTTAAAGTCAGTAATTTCTCTTACAAAGGTGATTTACAAATACTACAGGCTGTATAGCCCAGGTGTGTTGTTACTTCAGCTTCTCACAGAAAATTCCAGGTAATTCATGGCTCAGTGAAAAATCAACTACCTGTGTGCTGTACACAAAGGAGGGTTTGCACAAACCATCATAGAGAGTTCTACAGCGTGCAAATTTAATGGGTGGATTCAACCTACAGAACCCTCTGGCGCAGTCCTAAGGGGCAGAGAATAAAAAAGAGCATCCTCCTTCAAAGTTGCTTGTGTCATCAGGTAGCAGAGAGAGAAGGAAAACAGCAAGACAGTACGTTTTGGCAACATGGAACACAAAGCTGGGACCGACACTTTACACAATGTGTTCCAGGCTGGAAAAAAAAGTAAGTATCTATCTGTGAAAGTCTGATCACCTGCAGTGATGGAAGCAGGTATGAAAAGGTTATGAAAAAGTTCAACAAGGTGAAAGAATGTGTGAGGACTGAGACCTCACCCAAATGTCAGTTATGAAAATATATGTCCAGAATCCCTCTTTGGCTCAGTGTTTGCCGAATATGGCTGTTCTGCTGCCTGTACTGCCACAAAGCCAGATCTAATTAAACAAACCAGAAAGACTGTCACTGGTCCTTTTTGAAACTATGCTGAACTTGTATATATTATATATATTTTTCACATTAAAATTACATACAAATTATATAATTTATATATATGAAAATTACAGATACATAAATAGTGCTGGAAAAATATAGATTTCATTAATTTTCAATTTTTTTTTAAAATAGAATTCCCAGAGTTAATCCATTCACCAACAGACATTTGATTTTTCTTCTATAAATGTCTTTCTTTTCTTCAGCTTTAATTAAGAAAATACAGAAAAGCCTCACCTTTCCTGAAACTGGCTCTGCTCTCAAGAGGTTATCTGCCCATTCAACATCACAGATTTTAATAAAATTAGTATCTCATCGTGTAAGAGTGATATTTCCCAACATCTCTCATTGTTAGTTGTTTGTTATGCAATTTCATCATGCACTGCTTATACAGGCAGGGAATGCTGGTGTTCAATTTTGTAAAACTACTGCCTTATTTCGGGGAATGTTCTTTAAAATTCAAAATAGGACAACAGTTGTTGACAGAGCTTAGCAGGTTGTTCAAGGAAACGTAGCGTAGTAAAACTATGCTGCTTTTTAAATATTTATATCTTTTTAATCCTTGCAGAGGATAATCCTCTTAGCAGTGGGCAGGAACATGAATACCCATGATTGTTTTTAAGTCCTTCCTTTTCAAAAGTCAGATTTGCAATTTATTTCCGCCCTAAAATTTTAATGCAAGTACTTCTTAAAATATTGCTCGGATCAGTTTACCTTCCGTAAGCAAAGCGCCTGTCTTTGTGGTGGTCCCCAAATGTATCCCACAGCCTGAGAGAAACACTCACTTCGTCCACAACATCTCTTGAGCGTTCAAGGACCTAGAACAGAGCACACACAACGTTCTCTTTCCCTCCATCAAACAAGCACATTTCTAATTAGCCCCGTAAGAAGACCCAAAGCACACTAGGCCAAGAGTCTATCCCATATAGTTTTCACCAAATGCAGTGTTTCATAAAACAGGCAGAATATGCACCTTCCTAAAAATAGGTTTGCTAAAAAATTTACTTTAGAACGAGAGGTGTATCAGACCATGGCTGCAGTAGAGATCACTCATAAAATACCTGTGAGCTCATTGCTGCATCCTGACAGAGCAAGGCTTGCCAATAAATCATAGTCCCACCTCACGGCATGTGCTCCACACTGGGTACACCTGCAGTCCTTACCTCCTGGCAGACACGGTACTGATCAATGGCCCAGACAGTTGGGACGTGAGTTGCCAGCAGCTGATACTGAGTCAAGGTTGTGTTGCAGGCTCTTGCACAGATCAGACGAGTCTTTCCCACTGCATTATCTCCAACCACCACACACTTGATAGTTTCAACGTTCGGTCTTTCGTAGTCCATGTCAATGTCCATTTATCAAAAACTGTAACAAGACGGTTAAACTTGTCTTTTACTACTGTGCGTAAACAAAGCTATTCAGAATCAGAGCCTTTTACTTCCACTTTTGAGAGATGCCTGAAGAGGACAACCTCTCAAAGAAAGGCTTGCAGTAAATTGTACCCAAGTGAGCTGGCCAGCCTTTTAAATGTCACTTGGTTATGCAAATGCACAACTGTTTTGACCACGGCTGGTTTTTGCTGTTCACATGCCATTTTCACTTTGGTTTCTGTAAACACAAGCCTGTTTGCAGAAGATAGATCTTGGTGAAACAAGGACAGCTAGCACAAACTTACCTCTTGCTAATACTTTTTATGCCAGGAAGAAAAAAAAAAGGCTGGACATCAGTTGGCTTAACCTGAAGGATACCGGTATAAACTTGCCTTCCACAATCCTACCCATTCAGGACTTGATTTAGGGCTGTCCAAACAATATTGGTAACAGCAAGTCACACAGATGGCTTTAGCACACAATAAAACCGACTTGTAAGGTGACTCCAGAGACTGTTCTCTACAAACCACAATTCCCATTATAGCTGTATGCATCCCACACTCCTAATTTTCCAAGCAGAAGTTTGTACAGACCATGGACTACAATGAAACCAAAGAACCAAGCAGGAACTTGCAAATATACATATATACCTAAAAATTAGTTTTGACATGACAATAGAAACTGAAGAGAAGAAGTTTTTTGAAGATACTATCCGCATGGAAAGTTATTATTGAAACTATTTACTTAAATATTCTACGGCAACATACTGAACATATGCCTGGATACAAATGTAAGCTGGGAAAAACAGGTATTTCGAAAACTAAAACCAACTCATGCATGTTTACTACAGTCTGTCATTTTCATATGTGGGATCATAGTTTGATATATCTGAATTTGGTTTTCAAATGTCTGGTAGTCTGCTGAGCAATCTGGTCTCTGCCAGGGAATTTTAATCAAGGAGGGAGAAATGGGAAAATGCAAGTCACAAACATGCTCAGGAAGGCTTGCCTAATAATTATTTCAGCAAGAAAACATAAAGCAATTTAATTGACAAAACACAGGTCATCATCTGGAATGACAGTGTCCATTTTCCTCAGAAGAAAGCACTACAGATAAAGAAACAAATTATTTATTTTAATACCTTTTTTAATATTCACATCTCATTCACACATTAATATAGAATATATATTAACTGTCAGGCTGTTTAAAATAACAGAAGCACTGAGTTCTGATTTAAGAAAAGCAAGTTTAGTAATGGCTAATCAAACAGTAACTTTAACTGTATTCTTTCATTATTTAACCAAGAAAACAAAAGTCACGTTAGATCTAGACGTTACCTATAAAATTTTGAGTATGGGCTGCATGCTAACAACTATAATGGCTAAGGTACAGGTGTAATCTTTATTTACATGTGGATGGAGGAGTTAGGGGTGACACAGACAGCAAGGCGCAAGGGTGAGTTTATGCCACTACTGTGTCACACTGCCATGCTGTCACAGACACCCAGTGCTCCTGGAAATGCTACAGCACAAACCAGCCTATAAGAATACATTTTAGAGTTATCCTTCACTAGACTGAAACACAGGCCCAGAAACTTTTCATCCTGGCACAAGTACGTGGTTGCACAACTAGAACTTTGCAATCTGCCAAATGCAGAGCAAATAACAGGGCTTCAAACACACACACAGAGTATGTAAACCCTAACGGCCTTGTGATCTCAACCTGCTGGGTCGGCACTGGGGTTTGAACAGATAGGGACAAAAAGCAACTAAGATACTGCCTCTATCCCTTCATCCGAGTTGTAACCTGCATCCTGAAACATTACCAGTCTTGGGGTAAAGCACTACAGAGACTTCCAGTTGCCTGCCTGTGATCCAACCACAGCTGCTTGTTGGGTGCAGCCTCCCATGAGGATGATACCTGGGATGGCCTGTGGGCTCTGCACCCTCTCTGTGATTCCAAATATAAGAAGGGAACCGAGAGCTAACTCCTCTTGCCTCCTCAGCATCCTCATGAAGAATACAGTCATGATATAAATAACAGTACAAAACCAAGATGGTTTCTTCAACATTACAGAGAATGAGATGTTTCTAGCCCATGGCCTCATAGGCAGGGCCCTGAATGAGTAGCAAAAACCCAAGAGCTTTCAGCATGGGATCTTACAAAGTTTCATTTCAAGTCTGAGAATAAACAGCAACCCCTGACATATTATGTGGTATTAAATTACTTCATATTTTATTCATGCATGGACTAGACATCACAGATGGAATGTGGAAATGTTTACAAGGCTAGAAAACAAAACGAAGGAGCATGGCTAGCCACTGTGTCTGGTTGGTTTTAAACTACCAAGCAGAGATGCCAAACCAATTTTTCTTCCAATCCAATATTCCATTAAAATGCTGTTACACAAATTAGCTGAGGTTTTTTATACAACAATTTGATTTAAAAATTCTTCAAAAGTTCTTGAATGATAGTTCTGCAAATATGGGCGTCAGTCAGTCACAAAATATGTATTAAGTACAAAGTCTGGAATTTTGAAAAAATTTCCAAGTGGATAACAAGGCCAGTTTAAAATTAACAGGCAAAGCTAAATAAAAGTAACTAGATAAATCAATGCAGTTACCTGAGAGTCCTAGAAAAGGAACACATGAAAAAAATTTAGAAATTATTGATTTTTTTAATTTTCCGATATACTTACTAACTTAATTAAAGCAAAGTTATTACAGGGCTCAGACACAGCATGCCCGAATGCACTGCTGCAGATCAATGGCAACCTAATGAAGATATTTTTAGCACGACCATACTGCACAGGACAGAGATTAAAATAAACTGGGAATAAAAACAAAACTAGAGCTTTGTGGGTATAGTAAGGAAAGTTCTTAAATCCGCTCCATTATATATAGTGTAACTATGTATTAAAAATGTGGATAATTTTAATATTGTTTACTAGTTTTCAGGAAGGGATTAAAGCAGAAATAGCTTCCAAAGAGACTGACAGACAGAAGCCTGGACAAGTATCCAGACAACTCAAATAAAACCAGATGCAACAACAAATTACAACAGAAACAACAAATTACAGTATAAACAATTAGCAAAACAAGTTGATTAAATGCTTACAAATGTAGCCAGAAACCTTCTGGCTACTGGAATGATTAAAGCCACGAATATGTGCGAGATCTAAAAAAATACAGACACAGTTGGTTTTTTTAAGGCAGCCTCTAAGTTAAGCTTGTGCTAAAACCTATTATATAACCACACTGATTTAAAATGCTAAACATGTATTTACAAAACTTAAATAAAAAAATCAACAACAATGAAACAACCGGATTTGAGCTCTGAAGGTCTGGTAAAATCTGGGAAGGCAAACTGGAACAGAAACTGAACTGGTTAGACAAGAACAAACCAGTATATATAAAGATTAAAAGAAAAGGCATAACATTCCCAGACTACTACAAAACTTGCTAAAACCAACGTACAATCTGCAATAGTTTAGTTTACCAACAAAACAAAGTAGGGTAAAGCTCAGAGGAAAGTTACTGGAAGTGTGACCAGTCTCAGGGAGGGCACTGCCAAAAAGGCCAGAGAAAGACAGAAAGGCCATCAGATGAGGGGCAGCAGGAAACCCACTAAGGAAAAGGTCTGATCAGAAATGGGTGTTCACAAGAGAAAGCAGGGCAAGATTCAGCTCCTTAATCCAGTTCTAAAGAAAGATGAGCAGATGGATGGAAATGAAAAAAGATACCCGTAAGAATAACACAGGATCTCAAAAATCTCTTAGGATGCTTCTATTTTTACACTGTCACCTGTGATTGTTTGCAGCTGAAGGGAAGACAAAGCCAAAAATCAGGAGATGTGAGTAGACTCAAGATTTAACATAAAGCCATTTAACTCATTCACTTGATTAGCACTTCAGAAATATTCCAACTATAGCTGATTTATTTCCAAAGAAGTATAAGGTTAGTGTTTTGAAACATGGCTTGCAGATGGTTATGGTTGCTGATTTCTTTCTCTGTTGCTTCACTTCAAATTGCTGTAGGGCGCTTGGTTTTTGGTTTAGTTTTTCCTCATTGCTAAATGAGTTGTTATTATTATCACTAAAAAACAGTTGTGGTTGCCATAGCATGCAGGCTAGTCAGCCTCAGTAATGAAACACTGCCTTTCTAGAGAAATTTTCCAAAAGATCTGTAGATGAAGCACATCACTTCATTATCTAGTCCCCTGGTGCACAGAATTAAACACAACAGACACACACAATCTCTCTCACTCTCTGTATTAAAGTAGGTGTATTAGTACACAGTGGATAACCAGATCCTAACCATGAACTTGTCTTGTTTTAAAAATGCAGTTTATTATATTTAAAGCTAGAATTGCATTTTTCTCTGCTAGAAAGAAAGAGGATGACGATCCAAACCCAATAGTGAGTTACCTGTGCAGGATCATGAACCCACCCTTATAGATCCATTTCGAAATGTCCAGATATTTTAAATCATCCTTTAGCATATACAAAACATAATCAAGTTTTTTTTTCAAAGAGCAGAAGCTAATTATCATCCCTTTTCTCTGCAGCAAAACACCATAAACAAATCACTAAGAGTGATTAATCAATAATTATGGGGTGATCCTGCAGGCATTTACTTCTTAGCTATGTACTTAAACATGCCCCATAAGACTGACAGAGCACCCCTTAGCATGAAACCAAGAAAGCATTTTACCCAGTTGTTGTGTTAAGAGCAAACTCTTCAGATGACAGTTCAGAATGACAGCATGTAAGAACCTTTCCTGCTCAGTAGAGTTTTTCTTTACGTTATTCCATGGAAAAAAAATAAAAATTTCAACCCGTCTCAAGTAATCTGACTAAACATGCAAACCAGGAACTCCTTTAAACAAATGGGTTGCCAACCACAATTACAGTGTCACCATTTTATTAGAGAAATCTAATGGAAAGAGACACCAAACTCCAACATGACTTAATATGAATGGTGGGAGTGGTAACTATTTGAGAAACTCAGGCCACCAGTAAGGTAAATTTACCCCCAAAAAATACACTCCCTGAAACTATATGAAAGAACATTTGTAGCTACTCCATATTTCAATCTATTCCAGAGATGTATTTTTAGTATAGTTTTGGAGTGACTCCTTCAGAGAGCCGTTAGGAAATAACAGGTCAAAAAGAATACAAAAAAATTTATGAGACTATGCAACACCCTTACCTCCATCCCCAACTTGCAAAATTACTGCTTGCAACCATGGAAACTGGAAAAGGAGATGCAAAATGCCAAGTTCTTCAGGCACCAAAATCACTACCTTACACTGCAGGGTCCCAAGGCACCAGCACCTTGGAAGGGACCAAAAACCACAAGAGTCGGTACAAGCATGCGAAATGTTCCTTCTCAACATAGAACCTGCCGTGTATTGTTTCAGAATCTTAATGGATTAACATATCTGTGCCAGGGGACAAAGCAGGGGGACTTAGTGTTCATTTGTGCAAGAGTAGAGAATTCACAGACAGCTCTGATCTGGGGAAAGGTTAAGGGCCAAAAGGCTGTTTTGTGGTTTGTCTCAATTTAGTCACTGAATTTAGGGCCCCACCAAGTATATTTGCAAAATAAATCACAACATGATATCAAGTAACAGATAAGCTATACCAGCTGCTGAAAGACCATCACAAAACATTTTTTACAAGGGTACACATTAATATTAGTGTTCCATTATGTCACATGAGGGCAGATGGGGAGACTGGTTTAAAAAGAAAAAACCACTCCTAAATCAGCATCAAAGAACCAGCAGGTGACAAAGCATAATAAAATCCAAGGTGGGATCAGATCACGAGCTCACTAGAGGATAAAGGTGGGCATGATGCACATCAGGCTGGATTCTCATCCAGGATGAAGCAGCACCACCCTACATCCATTATTTAAGGTCCTGGCAGTTCACATGGAAAGACTGAAAAGGAAGAGACTGACTCAGGAGAAAGAAATTCAAGATTAACTCTGGAATTCATCACCCACTTCCCCTACACCTGGTCCACTGACCAAAGAAAACAGATACAGCCAATGATTGGGAATGGAGAAAAGCCCTTATATTCCAAAGCCCACATGACCTACAATGCAAGATCCTTGGATCTATGATGGGTAGAAAGAGAGGGGTAGCTGACAGGATTTTTTTCTCACTGCAAGAGCTGATAAATGAGATAACCCTGGATGCTGCTGCTCACAAAAGGTGAAAGCAGGTTAATATCCTTCAAAAGGGCAGAACCTGGTTCTACCCTTTTTCATCTGTTATGGAATAGCTTGGGACCAGTATCAACAAAGAAATAAATTCCACAGAATGCTGCTAAATTTGATACAGCTGGAGAAGGTGAATACTGAGCTTGCCATCAAGAGAGACCCCGCTTGGCGGAACCAGCTTCTTTTGTGTCTATTTTTGGTCAACAAGCACCAGATCTATTCCTGGATGCTACCTCTTACTTTGTATAACATGCTGGAAGAATTAGGTTCTCAGAAGCCTTCATTCAGCTGCCACAGTCCCCACTCTATCCCTAAAGTTTTAAAGGGAGAAAAAAACTGACCACTGCCTCACACAGAAATGAAAGGAGCAGCCCCTGTGATGAAGATGTAAAGTTGAAGACAGAACAGATGCCTCTAAGTTTACCCGGAAAACTTCTTGGTCACATCATCCCCACAACCTTCGCAGAAACTGTAGAGACGGGGAATTCCTGGTTTGTAGTATCAGAAGTCTGTCACTCTGCTCTTTATCTGCATGTCTGAGTCCAGATTTGTTTGCCTCTAATGGTTAGTTATTAGGACCCTTCATCAAGCCTGACCTACCTCTGTGATGACAGAGCAACTTTTGATCAGTAGGAACAAGCACTTCCTTAGATGAACAAAAATTCTTCCCCCATTACAGTGTATAAAACAGAATGCCCTGAAGCTCAATAGCCAAGCATGAAAACATTCAACTCTACATACAACAGATTCTCTTGAGCCTCCTTAAAAAACACACAGCCCACAAGGACCTGGTTTTGTGTTACAGACACCCAGACTATTGGATCAAATAGAGATCCAAATACAGAGTTCAGCATTAGACTTCAACTATGCCAATTTTCTGACAAGTTCTGAAGACCTGAAGGGCAGAAATCAACAAGCTGATTACACTGAGCAGCTCACATATTATTTTGACCTGTGACATACCTTGGGATATCCTTTGCGATGAGATCATCTCCCTAGAAATTAATCCATACAGCAGGTGAAAGACGTTTAAAAACCACATGTGTGAGAATCTGGGATGAGTATGAGTGTTTTCTATGTGGTGGGCGGGTCTGCAGCACTGTCACTCTTCCTTTCACCAATTTTTTAGAGCCTACCTCAAGAACAAGCCACAACACAAGACAGTCCCTTGTGCCTCCTTTTGGTTCTTCTCTTACTGTGCAGAGATGTGGAAAATACTGAATCCACCTCTGGACAGAGGAAAATATCCCCTTATTAATTATTAATATCGGTATATGACCGATTTAAGGCTCACACTTTGGCTTTGCAGATGCATTTTGTGAGGATTCCAGATACAACCAGCTACAACTGACTACTCTTTCCATTTAATACTGATAATAATCCCAGCAGCCACCAGGGACTAAGGAGTGACCAAGATCTGGCCTTGCTGTAGGTCATAATCTCTCATATCATCACAAACTGAAATTAACATTAGAGAACCACGTGCCTGAAGAACAGACAATACCCACTGATGGTGATAACCATCACCAAACAGCTGGCACTCTATAAAGCAGCCACCCATAAAATGCCATTGTGCACAGAGTCCTTAAGATTAGTCCTCCTTCTGCAAGAAAAGATTATACTGCGGGAGCAGAATGCGGGTGCACTGCTAAGAGCATTTTAATTCAGCTCAAGAACACATTTTTGAAACAAATGCTCCATGCTTTGGTTCACATCAGGTGCAGCCACAGAGTGCACAAAGTGACTTCCTTTCAGGTAAATCTGCAGTGAAAGGTGTGCCGCCCACCACCAATGAGTTGGTGTTCAGTCCACAGGACCAGATTAAAGGCCATCTGAAGTAACACCCTTTGTCCCTGAACTGTGTGCAGTGTGGACACTGGGTCCTCAGCACTAACATTTTTATCCCCAGGTCCCCTGCAACGGCATCACATCATCCACTCATGTAGATAAAACGTCAGATGCTCTGGTTCCTGGTTTAGTGTTTGGATCAACATAACTGGTGCCAGGCTGCGACTGAATCCTTAGTGATTGCAATGCCCAAGAGTATCTGGGATAATATAAAAAACTTGAGCTTAAAGGAAGAAGGATCACTCAAAAAGCCTTATTCAACACTACTAGGTTTCATGGTAATAAATTCCATGAAATCTCTAATTTTACTCTTTTGCAATTAAGACACTTGTACAGTATTACTGTATAAGTACTACTGACACTGTAGAACAGGTTGTTGGTGATTTCACCCATTTATAAAGACAGGTGTTGACATCATATGCTGACTGGTAACAACATCGTATGCTCACTGGTAACAACATTATCTTGAGCAGCGTTCCCAACAGTCCAGAATGAAAAACAACAACAACAAGCTCCCAACTTTTGTGCATTTCTGTGAGGAAAATATTTATCAAGTTTTGCTAGAGCTACAAACAAAGAAAAATATTCCAGAGACACTGGTGACCTTCTAGCGCAGAGAGCTGTTGAATTCACTTTCTGTACTTGTTTTCTTTACAAAACAGAGAATCAGGCTCTTATTATTTGAACTTTATGTGACATTTCTCACGCATTTTCCTCTTCATTCATCAGTAATGTTAGAAAGGTGTTATATGTGATTTTATTCATTCCCAGAAGTTATTACCACAAGGAAATTACCCAAGGAGAGACCTCACAACAACAGCAGGTAAAACTCCCCAAAGACTTAAACACTGACTAGATTAGCAAACACTTCAGCATTTATCTGAAGTCTGACATCCTGCTTTCAGATCACGGGTCAAGCCTTGCATTTATGTCTCAAATGCAAATCCAGCAACATTACCTGAATAGCGCAAGAGACACGAAGATATGGGGTTTACTTGTATTGTCTAGTGCCAGAAAGAGGCTCATTTCCAAAGAAAAACATACTTTAAAAAGAAGAAAGAAACTACTATCTTGTGTCTCACGTCAGACAGATAGGAGAGGAAAACAGAAAGTAGAACAGTGTTGGATGGGAACCAAAGGGAATGCACGCTTTTATTTCATGAATCTGGTTCCAAAGGGATATTATCACATGCACTGCAGGTTGCACCAGTTCTAGCTTAGGCACCATCCACTCCTTCAGCACAAGCTTTTGAGCTCTTATGGAAACCAAATCAGTGATCCAAGGGTACATTCACAGCAGTCTGACTAGTCTTGCTCCAAACTATTCCACAAGTCTGCTGCATGCAGCAAAGACAGCTCAGCCTTTCCTTTCCCTCCCTCCCTCCCAAGCACGTACTTTGCCTTACAATGTTTGTGTACTCTTCGGGCAGGATAGATGGGAGCGAGGGAGGAGAACATCAAACACCTGTTGCTCCTTTGCTTCTCCTCCTTCAAGGCTTCTCTGTCCTTTCGTCTCCTTCAGCACAGGGCAACATCTGGATGTAGGACTTAAGCATTCTTTCAGCAAATAAAATGTATTAGCAAAGAATCAAACATTGGGATTTACTGGTCAAGTGATCAGCTCTTCCTCTCAGCCTAATGCTCTACAGTATTTGTGAGGCTTGGAGTTTTAAAAGGGCAGGAGTTTTAGAAAGCTCCCCAGAGCTAAAATTGATGTTTATTTCTTCTTGGATAAAAATACTTCTGGGTATCTGAGCCTGTCCCAGATCTTATGCTCCTTAAGTATTGTGTCACTTAGATAAAGAACCCTAGTACAAATACTGAACTTACAATTCTTTTTTCTTGTGTTAACAGCAGATAGATATACCGTATGTCTGAGACACAGAATCCCGGTGTACAAACCCACAGAAAGAAAAGCATAACCTAGGGAAAGGAAATCAGAAAAATACTGAAAAAAGATTAAGACATTCTGTTTCCATATAGTGTGATTACTAGTCCTGAAATACAGCCTGTACTGAGATATGTGCTATTCAGTAGCCACTTACACTGAGCAGTCATATGACAAGTTTTCAGTGTAGTCCTAAGAAGGATGGGGTTCTCCCCACATGCATTATTTTTACCTAGAAAGACCAGTAGCTAAAGAACTCCCCTTAGGCACACTGAGCAAGCTTATTTCCACCTCAGCTTCTATTACAGCTCAGGCTGAACATTTGGCTTCGAGTCAGCTGTGTGTCCTGAAATAGTACACAAACTGAGGATGAACAAAGTCATTGAGACTATTCTGGCATCACTTCCTTGCTCTTGCTGTGACCATATGCAGAGCCTCAAGGGCTTTTTTTTATTATTATCATTTTTTAAACAAGTATATTGCTTCCTTCAGAAGCCTGAGTGTCTTGACCAATAGAAGGCAACTTGGAAGCTCTCTGACTAGTCTGTCTCAGTATGTCTAGTGACTGATTTCTCTTTGCTCTAGATGCTGGATTACACTAAAGGTTGACTAACCAAATTAAAAGTCTACTACTGTTTGGCTCTACCCCTTTCTACGGCCCCCAAATAGGTCCCGACACAGACACCTGATAATCTGTGCTGCAAGACCCCCCAGCAGCCTCCTGCTGTTGTCCCAGCAACTCACAACAGATTCCACAGACACGGCAGGGGGAAAGAAAGGAGGGAAAAAAGAAGGAGGAAGAGAAATCCTTCGGGTTTTTAGTAAATGACACTCAGAAGCACCAAGCGCCAGGAGGTTTCTGCTTCCCGTACACATCGTACCCCTCTATTTTTGCCTTACACCTCGTGGCCTCGCTGCAAGAGGAAGCCAGACAGATCCGCTTCATCAAGGACTCAGCCCTCTCTGTCCTCGGGGGAGGGGAGGATGCCAACTCCTCCTCCTTCTGTCTCTCCCGACAAGGTGGGAGCGCACCTGCGGGCAAACGGGACGCGCAGGGCGCCGGCATCCGCCCCCTGCGGGGCCGCTGGGGACCGACCCGGCCCCGACACCCGCGGGTCGGAGCACGATCGCGCCCGGGCGACGCGGGACCTACCCGGGAGGGCGGGACGCCCGGCAGCCGGGGTGCAGGCGGCGGGGCTGCAGCGGGGTCGGGACGGGGCGGCAGCCGCCGCCGCTGCCCGTTCCCGCTGCTCCTCACGGCGGCGGGGCAGCGCCCGGAGCCGGCGCGGCTCGGCAGGGAGGCGGCATCGCCGCGGGC
>JAWMRA010000162.1:5775339-5861863 GCA_035584735.1 Pseudotriccus pelzelni | reverse complement strand
ATCCTGCCCCACCGCCCCAGCAGAGCAGCTCCGGGGCACATCCCGATCCTGCCCCACCGCCCCAGCAGAGCAGCTCCAGGGCACATCCCGATCCTGCCCTACTGCCCAGCGGGGCAGCTCCGGGGCCATCCCAATCCCTCTGTTCCGACACCGGCAGGCGGGGGCTTTCTGCCACGGCCTCGCACAGGAAAAGCTCGAGCACGAAACCAGCCAAAACCAAACTGATACTAACCCCCACGCCCAGTCTCTGTACATAGACACTGTAAACACCATGTATACACATACACAACGCAGACGTTCCGAAGGCCTCTCTGGATAATGCCCTAAGTTGGGTGTGCGATTTCTCAGTGCAGGTGCTGCTGTTATGTTTTGAAATCACTTCTCTCTATTTTCACCGATGTTTGAACATTAGTTCAAACTTCATGTAAAACAAACACGTAACAATTAAGCCACAATCCTCCCTTCCCTTATAATGACAATCAGTCAAACCAGTGAAAACAGCTCAAGGCCCTGAGTGTTACTGTGGAAAGCACTCACAATCCACACCAGGCTCCCTAACCACATTCTCTGCAGCAGTCTCTGGCTCTTCCCTTTACCACTTGACATCAAGAAAAATGTCACTGACCAGTAAGGGGCGTGGATACAACTGCTGCAACTCAGGGAACTTCTTTTGACATAGCTGTGAGTATTAAAAAAATAGTCACTACTCAAAAAATACTCTTAACAGCAACCAGGACTCACAAATTGCATAGTCTCGTAGCATTAACACAGTATTTTTGTTGGCAAACATTATATAAAGTTCTTTTAAAAATACCACTTATAGTTAACAGTGCCATTAACAGGTTAACAGCATCCAACTGCATTTGGTTATAGTCAATTACTTACATTTTTCAAATACCCAGAAGCCAAACTTACATTAACCAGGTCAGACTGCAACAATTTTCAGTTGAGTACATCTATGTCAGGACAAATTACAGTTTGCAACTTCATATCACTGGCAGCTATTAGGGGCAGGAGAACAACATGCATCATGGCAAATCTTAAGTGTTACTCTCCTAGCTTTGCACAGAGTTTGGATCAACAAATACATCAGAAACGAAAACAACTCACACTCAGACTACCTACTCGCAATCAAAAAAAAATCAACTTGATAATGCAGACAACAAAAAGTAAAGGAATGAAAACAGATTTAAAATGCATAGTAGAATTACCTTCCATTATTTAAGTTTCAAGATCTATGGTAACCTTTTTTACTCCACTAACAAGAGCTAAAAATTTTCATGCTATGCAAGAACAACCACCCCAAATATTCACTTGTTTCTCCAACACACAACTTTTGGGAAAACAAAAAGGCTCAGGTTCGTCCCGCTGAATTCAGGAGGCTGAACAAAGCAGGGTGATACAAAAGGTATTCCTTTTATAGTATGGCAATTTTTAATTCCTTATTGGTACCTTTGTTCTACAATCTAAATGATGGGTTTCTGAAGACAAATCACACAGCTAGAACCTATGCCTTTATTAAAATAAACACCCAGACTATCACTGCTGCAAACACTGAGTGTTAATGTCAGAACAGGTAAGTGAGCATCGTGTGAGAGAAAACCAATACAAAGCAATCAGACTTGCCATGGTACTGATTCAAGAAGTATTGGACTGCAGTAAAAAATAAAACCAACAAAAATCCCACAAACCTTTAGATCTGCTTGCAAGTTCTTTACAGAGCTTTACTACAGAAATAAAGGAAGAGGGCAGAACAAAAGGTGTTATTTTTAGTGCACAACAGTAAATTTAGCAGAATACAGCAATGACAAAGATTAGTCAGGTGGTTGAAATGTGAAAAAAAGAGAAAGAGTTTTGCTTTTGATGGGGATAAAGAAAAGGTCTCAAGTTTTCTCTTTTTCTGTTTCATCAAAGGGTACCCAGAGCCTGAAGGCTTCTGCAGCTGTGGAAATAGCTCCATGCTACGATGTTGTTTCCATTTGAATGACCATCTACAGCAACTTTTACCATTCAGTGCTTTCCCACCACAAACATAAAACTTCTTGTATAATTCAGGTGTTAGCTTTTCTGGCAAAGTATAAAATAAAAACCCAGGACAGCTAGAAGCTCTCTGCTCTCTGACACAGTCGCATTTACATTTTTCCACACTTTTCAAACAAATAGTTGAGTTTTGACCATAAGCATGAGAGACACCTTGAGAAGCGGTTAGAATGAATCTCTAACAGGGGGTTCAGAGCAACTGCCAGTTTCTAGACTGTGGTACAAGAAAGCACAATAATAAACCACAAGTATTCCCACTGACTTTGCATAAGCATTAAAAATACATGAATGGTAAAGTTTTACTCAATTAGATGTTTAAGTATCCCAGATAGCCAGCTTGGATTTTTCATTTTAATTTGTTTGTTTTCAGTGGGGAATAACAGCTAGAGGGGAAGGGAGAAGGGAATGAGTTCTGTCTTTGTAGGCAATCCTAGAGGACGTGGCATTGGACCATTTAACTAGAGTCCCTGTTTGCCAAGTCGATAGAGCTTTCCAAAACATGTTTATGGGCTGTCAAGCGTGCTCCATCACTGCAGCTCCGCTATGCGCTTTTAACACTATCGCACAGCTGAGAGGAGGACTGGATTAAAAAAGAATAAAATAATAATTAAAAAATGCATTCACACCCACGGAGAATTCTACTTACTTAGAACTATTTTGGTTTTGCTAAATTACAGAACGCGTTTGGAAGTAAATGTAAAATGTACATTCCCATATGCTCCAACATATTATTTGTTACTCTGGGGCTAAATTAACCTTTTGTTTTTGAGACTATATTTCTCACGTGATTAAAAAACATCAGCAGAGAGCATCAGTTGTGCATAAACTGTAACTGAATTTACAAATAACCTTTCTATCCTGGATCTGGAGAGTTAGTTTAACTTCAGAGGCTGCTCCGACATGCAGTGTTAGTAGAACTCCTCAGGGAGCTTTCTACCAGCTCAGAAATGCTGAAGCTCAGCGCCCTCAGGCCCTTCCATCCTCTGCATTCCCGAGACAATAGGGAAAGGCTCAGGAGTAGACAGGTTGAAAAAATACCAGTCAAGGATAACAGGAGGTGCAGGAAGAAAGGACCACAAGCACTTACTTCAGCTACTTTGACAAAACTCTTCTGGAAGGGGAGGAAATGGACTAGCCCATGCTTCTTACCACCTCATCGTAGCAAGCGTGGGTAGAGCCCTTCCCAAATCTTCGTTCGCGAAGCCTAGCCATGATGATAATAATCTCAGTCTGCTCTATCTGCAGGATAGTCTAAGCATGATAACTCTTGGGTTTAGTTTTTATATTTCTGTTTAGCAGCCTTCTGAGAAAGTCTACATCCCAGACCCAAGGGCCATGTGGAAGGAAGGGGCTCTTCCCTGAACTAGAGATCTAGGTATGGTCTGCTTAAAAACAAACAAACTGGTGACATGGCTCCTTGCTCCCTCTGAGGACCCATTCAAGCTTTTAATTCAGGACAACAGATATTATTTCTCCTCTGTTTTAGGTACTAACACCCAAGCACAAACGCAGTTTCCCAAGACAAGTTACACCAACAAGAGTCAGCAGGGACAGTTACAGAACCAAGATTGAATGGGCACGGAACCGTCTGACATTGCAGAGGATGCCTGGGACAGCCCAAAACCAAAAACTCAACAATACAGAGAGTTCCTCTCTCTCCCTTACCCTTGAATGCAAGGGCCTTTCATATTAGAAGACCTTAGGAGCATGTTTAGATGAAAAGATTGTTGGTGGAAATAATTTAAATGCACAAGGAATTAAGTAAAATAAAGTAAGTTAAATTGTCCTGTATGGGCTCCACACTGCATATGGCAATACCACAGGGACAGAAGGTGCTCTCTACAGCCCACGAAATCTGCCTTCAACAATACAAAAAGAACACGAGTGAATGATGCACAACCAAAATAAGGAGACGTGGTACTTCAGTTACGGACTTCACCATCACCCATTGTCTGTGATATATGTAGTCTCAGCCAACTGGCAGCATGTGAATTAAAATATCAGAATTACCCAGCTCCTGTCATTGAAGTCTGCTTTTTCCCCACAATTAGGCTTAGAGGCTTTAATGATGCGGGCAGATCAAAATAATTTCTAACTACTTCTGTAATGGATTAGGATACATTTCATGAGATTTTACCCATAAAAAATTCATAAAAAGAATAAATGCCTTGAAAAAAAACTATGTAAATACATATTCTATACACGCTGACATAAAATTCAATCTGTTTCCTGTCAATACATTTTTTTTCATTAATAGGTTTGCATTCAGGGCTACAATGCACCCATGCCAAATACTTATGCATCCACAATTAGCTTTCTTTTCAAAACTATTGTACATTGTACCCAGTCCTTTTTTACTCTTTGGTATAATATGGACAGAATTTAGTGTTTGACGTAAGGTGGTTCTACTTAGTGATGTCAACATGCACTCTCAGCCAGCTATGCAAATTGATTAGGCCAGTTGCAGCCCTTTTCCTATGATCCCACACAATTGTCTTAATTCTCAGAGATGACGACATGTAACATATACAATGATACCTTCACTGTGTGCATTGGACACTAACATAGATCACTATGCATTTATTTGTTAGGGTTGGTTTTTTTTTTTCCAGTTATTCATTGAATGCTAAATATAGTGCAAGACCATCATCGCTTAAGAAGCCCGCAGTGCACCAGATTTTATTAGAGCATTCTGTGAATGATATATAGCACCAGTTTTTTGCCTTATGAAGTATATTTCCACATTCTTTTTCACTAGAAGGGGGATATAGAAGGCTTAATACAGGCATACATTTTAAACAGCTGAGTAAACAGGAAAGGGACTATCTAGAGAAGGAAAATGCCAATACTTGTAACTTGGAATAAAAATTAGACATCTACAATGTTTCAGAGAGTTATATTTCAGCAATGCTTTAGTTTTCAGTCTAATCATGTATAGGATGCGGGCTTTTGCATTTCCTCACTTCCCTACTTAACCTATTAATTACAAGGGCCTGCTTCTCTCCACCTCACCCCACAAGAGAATCACAATTTACGTGGGAATAGCCCTCTGGAGGTCATCTAGTCCAATCTCCTCCTCAATGCACAACTAATTTCAAAGCTTGATTAGGCCAAGGATAGTCATTCCACAATCTCCAACCCACCTGTTCCGTTGCCTAGTCCCACACTAAGAAAATGGGCTTTTTTACAACCACTGAGAAAATGTTTTTCTTTACACCTGCCTTGCTGCTACTTGTGACTGCTGCCTCTTGCCTTTTTGCTGCACAACTGGGAGAAGATCTAGTTTCCCCTATAACCCCTTGTCAGGTACCTGAGATAGTAATTAGAAGCCCTTTTAGCCTTCTCTTCTCCAGGCCAGATAAGCAGCTCCCTCTGTGTCTGTGCACATCTCACATTTCAGTCCCCAACCATATTAGTGGCCTTTCATTGCACTCTCCTCAGTTGGTCAATCTCTCTTCAGTAAGTGAAGCCTGAGGCTGAGCACAGTTCTTCAGGAGCTGCCTCCCAAGTGCCGAGTAGAGGGGAATAATCCCAGCCATGGACCTCCTGGCTACACTCACCCTAACACAGCCCAGGATAAGGCTGACCTGTGTTGCTGGAAGGGCGCTCAGCTGAGCCAGGTATGTTCACTTGTGCTGTCAGAGCCTCTCATGAAGCCTTACAAAACTCCGATACTGTCTTTGCTGCTGCACTTGTCTTTCTACAAGCGGCATAGTCTGGTCTTCAAAGGGAGTAGATTCACCTCAACAGTCCCAGTTTGCGAAGTCAGGTGTACCAGCGTACAATTAAGCAAAACGAAATTTTGGCTTAAGAAGAACAACAACAAGAGAAACAGCTGAGCAGTTATATAAGAGTCTCCCAAGGGAAGAAGGGGCAGAGTTATGGCTCACTGCGTTCATAACCCGGAGAGGACAAGGCTGTATTAAGAATTTGTTCTATGGCAGAGTTTTGTATTACATGAGTAATCTCCTCTAATGGTAATAATTTTGCAATTGCGTTATAGCAAACTGTGTTTGCTATATTCCATGCTTCTAGATCCTCAGAACTACATGCTTAAAAAAGATTCAATCAGCTTATAAAAACAGTTCCAACCAAGAGCTAAAGAGGACAAACTGACTAGTAGGATTTCTTCTTCACTGTGTGTCATTTTGCTGTTTGGCAAGGGAATTAATCTGGAAGTAATAGTGCTGGCACCTGCATAACTGTTCAGAGTTTCTTAAAGTGTTTCTGCCACCTAATCAGATGTTAATGGAATGGAAAGAACTTTGTGGAATGGAATGGAATGAAATGAGAGTCATAGCAAACAGTCAGCTGGGCAAGATTTTTTGTCTGTCTGACCTTCTGGCTAGCTGTCAGTCTCCATCTCTCCTCTGTGTAGATCAGTCAAAATTCACTTGTCTCTAAGTACTGAGTTTCAAAGAGACTTGGAACATCTTTATACTACAACTACAGGAGGTTTTCAATGACAAATGCAGTCTTTGCTTCTCACTCTTGATCCGAGCTACTGAGCTTCAAAAACCATACATAAATGGATCAGCCCTTATTCTTCAAGCATTAAAAATGCTCTGCCTGCCTTTTGAGGCTGGCATAAATCACCCATTAAAAGCCCAGTAGCTTTATATGCAGAAGGATACAAAATGTAGACCAAATTTTAGAAGCTGTAATGTTGGTCAAAGATTGCATAAATTTGACAGGAACAACACACAAATAGAGACCTCTGCAACAATATGCCATTCTTGCTGAGTTGCTTATCCTGGTGCAATAAAGAGATCACGAGGACAGGTCTAGAACACAGATCTCTAGTTACAGGAACTGGAAGATACAGGGTGGTGAGGGGAAGAGAAGGAAAGCAGATTTTTCTCGCCTAAGCCAAGTGTTATTGGTCTCTGAATCACTACTTATATACAGGAACAGCAGCCAACAGCCATATCCTGATCTTTATAGGGTGTCAAACCAACAGAGCAGGATTAAATAAGAGATTCAAGGGCAGCTTAATCTCATCATCATTAATCTTAGAAAAAGTCTTATTAACTACAACTTGTTCTTCTGCACCTCTGTCCCATAGCAAGCTAGATATGAAAGTAAAAGACCCCAATTACCATTTAAGAACCTGATATAAATCGTACCGAAACTGTTGGGGAAAAGCATTCAGTGACTCTTCTGGACTTCAATTCAGGTGGTAATTCAATAAGAAAAAATCCATAGACCTAGTTGCAACATGCCTGTCTTAGAAAGATGAAGATGTATAACTTAAAGTAGCTGAAGGGAAACCAAAACAAACAAAGCACCTGTAATGTAAATATTTTTTTCACTAAGTTGTTCAAAGAATGTACTGATTTGGATTACAGTCCTCCTCAAGATTACAGTACAATTCTTCCTTAATTGTGACCAGTATGATCCTAGACAGCCCCAACACCGTGGTTTTACTCACTCAAGATCAAAATTCAAAGTCTGAAGCTCCTGTTACATCCTGCACATTTTATACCTTGGAACCATTCATTTTTTGAAAGAGAAAGCTTTTCCAAGAAAATTAGACCTTGTGCCTCTTACAACCAATTACACCAGTTTAATTACATGATTTAGTTACACCAGCAAAGATTGCCTTGCAACACCACAAATTCAGTGGGTTAGACTGGATTATATCCACACATAGTTTTTACTGTCCAAACATAGTTCATATATTTTAGTGGTTTACTTCAATGTGTCTAAGCAAATCTAGTTACCACTTTTTTTGTTTCCTCAATAAGTAAAGGCCTTAAATCATATGCAGAAAGAATATAACCAGGGTTGGTTCTGATGGATATCCTTCTCCCTCTGAAACACTTTCTATGAATTCTAACAAAACGATGTAGCTGAAGGATAACGCTGATTGCAGAAACTGTAGAGGAATGCACACAAGTGATTCCAAGTCTAAGAAGCAGGGAATGAAGACAATTTTCATGTTTCACCCCAGGCCGTTTGAT
The DNA here is from genome assembly GCA_035584735.1 of Pseudotriccus pelzelni. NCBI lineage: Eukaryota > Metazoa > Chordata > Aves > Passeriformes > Tyrannidae > Pseudotriccus > Pseudotriccus pelzelni. The sequence goes on along the minus strand of JAWMRA010000162.1, from coordinate 5,853,860 downwards.
GAGACTTTCCTTAATTATGCTTATTAGGAATAGTTACCAAAAAGGATTCCCTTTTTTTTAATGCTACCATTCAAAAGCCATGGACCATGAAATAACGTACTTCTTGCATATATTTGCAGTTTTTACAGAGGGTTTAGAACATACTACTCCAGGAGTTGCCAAAGCATCATTGTTACATGCAGATTAGGAAAAAATCAGGGGGCTTAAAGGAGTATGTTTGCGTAATTTGCAAAGTATGGAGAAAACCCCATCACTTTCCAATGACACATACACTGATAACTTCAGCATTTAAATACGTCAGGAGAAGAATTTACCTCTGTAAAATTAAAACCAAACTAGAACCACTAGCAGTGGTTTTGAAAACCAGGCATCGGGGAGTTTTAACAAAATCCAAAATATTCCAGTGCCTTGAAATTTCTCATTGCTTGGAAGTCATATTGCCAAAGCATCATGAATTCTACTAACAGGGTATTTTCCCCTTTCAATAAAGTAGCAAGGGATGTAGAGCTTTATTTTTAAAGAACCCTTTTACAGTCTTTCCCAAGTCAGGCAAGAGTCCTTTTCCTTGGTAATGGTAGAAGGCAAGAACTATGAAGGTATTAATCTTATTTACTCCCATACATATTGGCAGAACTGCTAAAGCAGGGTGCATTTTGTAGCATTATAAAATCCTAAAGAGAACTGAATCCTTCCCACATCTCATCACCAAAATATTTTTGCAGGGAAAAAGTAGGAATTATTTACAAAAGCAATTGCCAATAAAATTTCATCAAACTGTATCTGTTACAGAAGGTAAACATTTCTCCATGATTCCAATTTTTTCACATTAGCTGAAGTTCAGATCTACAGTTGAAACACTACTGCACCATTATTGTAGGACAAATGTTGAGAGTTCCTTAATTATAATGCTGCCAGTGGGAAGCACTGTTGCAAACACACGAGGAAAGGAGGATTAAAAGAACAAATTCACCACTGGAGAAATTCAGAGGAGAAAGTTGCATTGCCTCAGGAAAAGCCTGACCCACAGGTATTTTCCTTAGAATACTGAGAACTGTTTTTTGAAACCTTCTCCTGTATTTAGTGACCAGTAATCCACATTACAGTCATAAGCACATATGACAGTCAAAAACATGTCTCTGAAATAAAGAGCCAAATTTAAGGGGTTCAAGTGCTGAGCAATGGCCATAAATCAAGAACTGAAACACTGATAGCCATAATGGCCATAATATTTGCCTCAAGTGTAAACAGTACCTGTTGCTCAGGACAATTAATGGAACACCTGCCCATGCTGAGCACGTGTAGGAGGCCATGCAGAAGCACATTGCATCACCCACAAAGTGGTGAAAACAAGCAAGTAAGCTAAAGCTCAGGTACTGTCACCAGACTATGTTCTTATTGCTGCAAATCCTCATCTTGAGAGTTCTGGGCCCTTGCTGCCAAAAGTGTCAGAGACAGGTCATTCCAGTTGGCAAAGAGAATGATCTGGAGTATCAGCACTGCTTTTATATCACAAGTTGGGCACCTCAATGCTTAAGCTCCCTGAATTAATTTCTTTCTTAATTTCACACCTAATAATAATAAATTGTTCCTGATTCTGCATTGATGGTGTGAAAATCATTCACTCTCCTTCATGTAAAGCATAGGAGATCCCATGACAAAGTTAGAAACATGGATTTCTACAGTCTGATAAACAGTGCTAGAGAACGTAAGTTTAATTACAAAGATCAAAAGCAACAAGCAGCAACACCGCCCTTCCCCTCACACCCCAACCACACACACAAGGCAGTCCCCCAAATTTCTAATCTGTAGCCACAAGCAATCATAACCTTGCAAAGAACTAGCTCAAGCAGTTTTAAAATTCAGAATTTCCTCTGCTACATTTGATTTTGCTGAAGGTTACCGTTACACACACACCTCTGCTGGGTTTGCACAGTCCAGGACTTAGTTTTTACCAACCTGAATTGTCAGCTAAATTAAATTACCAGATTGCACTGTAGAGGCTATCACACAGGTAGCTGTTTTATTCCACTGAGCATGAAGAAAGTAATCTCTGAGAAAGCAGTAGCTTCTTTACCCAGAGAGCTAAATTTACTACTACTCGTCTTCTAATGCCTCAAGTGACACAAAAGCCCATAAGCAAATAAGCTGTGACCAGGACATTAAGGAGCAAATAACACCTCCACAAAGACATGCCTTCCACAGGTGTAGCATTTTCTGGCTCAAGCACACAACAATACACAAGTTAACTTCTGTTCAGATCTACAGATGTGTTCTCTAAGAAGTGAGCTCAAATCACAGAAGCAACAGGAATTGGCGTGGAAACAGCAAGTGTCTGCGAACATTATTCTGTAATTTACCCACATGACCTATGCATGTTATTTAGAAATTCGTTTATAGACAGAAAATCCGGTTGAGAAGTGAGACTTGAAACTGGAAGCAGAGGTAAAGAGAGATATTTAGGTTCTAAGGTATGCCATTTCTCTTATTAAGTACTTTTTGATGCTGAGATAAGTCTTAGTGCATATTAAATAATTCATAGCATCCCTGTCCTGGTTTCAGCTGGCATGGAGTTAATTTTCTTCCTAGCTGTTGGTATACTGGTGTGTTTTGGACTGATTGAGAATACTGCTGACACTCTGATGTTTTAGGTGTTGCTTGGTAATGCTTACTCCAAACTGAGGACTTTTCAGTCCCATGCTCTGCCAGCCAGCAGCTGCACAAGAAGCTGAGGGGGAGCATGGCCAGGACAGGGGACCCAAACTGGCCAAAGGGATATTCCATACCATAAAGCATTATGCCCAGTATATAAACTGGGGGCATTTGGCCAGGAGCTGCCAATTGCTGCTGAGGGACGGGCTGGGCCTTGGTCAGCAACGGTATTGGGCATCACTTGTCTTTCTCCGGGTTTATTTCTCTCTCTTTTTGTTGTCTCCTTTCTCATTACAATGATTACTATATTTTATTTAAAGCATTAAATGGTCCTTATCTCACCCACGGGTTTTTTTGCTGACTCTCCTACCCACCCCACTGGGGGTGCATAAGCAAGCAGCTACATGGTACTTAGTTCCTGGCTGGGGTTAAACCACTACAATCACAACTTGCATATATGTAATATTATAGACTGGCTTTCAGGAACTGCATTACCTATAAAATGACTTCTATTTTTATTCACAAAGTATATGTTTGTCTTTGATGATGTGCAGAAAGCGGCTCATTAAATTACTAATGTAACTATTAAAGCTATTAAATTACCAATTTTGAGGGATCAATTCAAAGCACATTGAGATAAGCATAAATCCAAAGTAAACCAAGTGTCTCTTCACTTCAATGACCCTCCTATGAGGCTCTGAATGCTAAAATACCTTTCTGCTGACAGGATTAACCCCTTCATTGTATGACCCTCCCTGGCCAAAACAGTTAAAGTAGTTATTCCTACGGCTCACAAAACATTCTGCCTGGTAGTACATAATGATGTGGGGAGGGGGGATGCTTGGTTTGTGTTTACTTTTAGAGCCCAGGGGAGACATTGCTCCCTAAGCTTCCTGACAAGATGCTTATTTTTATTCACATTGTCACTATGTTTTCCCATGAACAAATATTTATACTTCAGAGGAAATGTTTCAGTAACATGTATCAGACAGGATAAGCAATGTGTTCACTTCCCTTCCCTTTATTATGAGAAAGCAATTTTGCTTACATGAGGAAGTAAATAAATAGATTCCCTAGAGATGCCTGGGAAGGGGTAATTCTTGCAGGAAACCCATGTTAAAAATACTGGCAGCATGTCACTGTGTTAGCTGACCTGCAGAGGTTTCATTTGCAATTGCAAGAAATGAATACATTAGAGACTTATTGTTTCCTTTTTTGTTCAGAAAAACAGACCATTCCTGTTCTGTCTTAATGAAAACATTTTCCCTTCTGACAAATTTTAGTAGCATGTTATGCTCCCATCTGCATTATTATGATGTGCATTCAATATATATGACAAGATAAAAATCCACCTTTCGTTAATGCTTCTGAACATACTGACAAGGCCAGTAGGTGAAAATGACCTAATTTCATTGATTACTCCAAATTCTGAGCAGAGGGCTTCACTATACGATCTCCTGAGGTTCCTTACAACCTGAATTTTCCTGTGATTCTAAATTAAGGACGCATATTTGGTTTTACTAACTTACATGCTTACTGTAGGAACTGTGAAGATCTGGCTGTGGTACTTGACAAAAGCAATATAAATACACACCTGTAATTCAGGCTGGCAACAGCCCCATTTTTCCCTAGGCTGCAGAGAGCAGGAACTCAGAATCCTGCTTGGATGCAGGAAACAGTACCTGCATATTTGTGGTGCAAGCTCTTTTTTCATCCCAGGATCCCACTCATTTCCTGCATCTGCAGTTAGTCTGTGTAAGTATTCGCTCTTGAAAATTAGACTTAGCAGCTTCCTTTTCTTTGATGCTTTGAAAAAAAGCCTGACATTGGGTCAAAAGCTACTCTGTGCAGAAGCCACCCATTGCTAACTCTGCAACAACACCCATCCTTTATACATTTGTTTTTATCTACTGGAATATCAGAACAAAGCTGACTAATCCTGTAAAATGAAAGGACTAATTCTAGGACTTTTCCATTTAAGACTTCCATTACAAAGTTCACCAAGACACAGATGCTCTAACTTTAAAATAACCTGACCAAAAGCTGCTGGACAGAACAGCAGTGGTGACAGGCAACACTAAGTGAAACAAGTCAAGTTTTCTTTTATTTCTCCCTGTCAATACTTACCTCAAAGGAGAAAATAATGTTCATATCCATTTTTAGCAGCTTGATCAAAAGCAGAATTCCTTTAATGATACTTCATGTCTTTCTCTTACTGTGGCATTCCTGAAGAGGAAAGGAGAGAGGAAAAAAAAAAGAGAGAATAAACCTTATTTTAAATTACAACACATGCAATAGAAAAGACATCTTTTATGGTCCATTTTATATTGGAAAACAGGCTGGCTTGGTAAACAAAACAGGTTTTAAAGTTTCAAACATGTAGATTGAAAATCTTCATTAAAACTGTTTGCTCCAATGCACTGAAGATATCATGGGTGGCTAGATGAGCTCTTGAGCATAACTGGAGACTGACACAGCTCTGTCAAATGAAGTTTGTTCTTTAATAATTTTCCTCTGGATTTAGATTTTAAAAATCACCTTAGGTGTCATAAGTGAGCACTGCTGTAGCACAGCTGACCAACTCCTCTCTGCTAGGTAACAGACCCTGAGAAGGGTTTTTTTGCCCACTTCAAGAAGGCATCAAGACTAAAATATGAGCTGGCAGCCTGATGACACATGAACTGCGACTTCTGTATTGCTTCCCCTCTGGTCCCAAAGGAAATTAATTATAAAAGTGCTTAGCTGGGTTTGGTAAACATCTGTGTTATTGTGGCTCGGTTTCCATCCAGGAGCAAAGGTGGGAGCAACACTGATTTCACCTCAGATGGTGCCCTAAAAGCAATGCTCAATGACACAAGTAGGTTTCAGAGGTTCATGCTCTAGCTTGCATAGCACAAGCGAAATGCAGATTCTTCAGCTGAACAGACTAGTGGCCCATTTAGCTTCTCCAGGCATTTCTCCCTTCTTATCAGCAACTTTTCAGACTTGAATTTAGGACTGAAGTTAGCTTCTCACAGAAATTCCCACCTTCTGTAGATACCTAGTACAAGACAAGCGAGGGCAAAGACAGCAAATGAAGTAACATTTCTTTCCACCTTTGTGGAATAAGCAAGCCAAAGGCACTGACACAAGAGCTAGAGGCATGATCCTTATATCCCTCTAGAAGTCCTGCTCTTCCATTTGACACTTAACAATAAGCATTTTAGTGGCAAAGACCATATCAGTCTTCCTGAACTGCCATGTTTCATGCAGCTACAACTGCTGAGGATTGTATTGATGGCAGATTAGAAGTTACTCGCAGCTTCTTTCAGAACATCCCTTAAAAAAAAAAAAAAAAAAGGATCTGGTTTACCTGCTCTGAAACCCAGAGCTCTCTGTTTTTATTTCACTGAGATCTCATACACTTCTAACAGCCTTTCTCTGCTTTGCCCTCATTAAAATCCAGAAACGTGGCTCCAAAGATACATCACGATCCTTCTTGCTCTCAAACAGACATGCACCAGTTCATTCATAATTCTTTTTCAGCAATCATTAATTATTTACATTATTGTCCTATTAAAGGACACACTGAGACTCTACTGCTTGCTGAGATCTTTTTAAAATTGTTATGCTGAACAGTTAGACCAGTTGTTTGAACAATGTAAGCGCGCAGAAATGTAGCTAAACCTGATTTTCATCATTACTAAAGCATAACCCTAAAAGTTCTACTTCACAGAAAAATGTTTCTGGCCTCCACGCCCTGCCCTCAGTCTCTGAGTTTCTGGTTTTGAAGGTAGTTGGAACCACAAAAGAAAGGCTCAATTCTTAATTAGCATTGTGCTGACTGATTACAACTTCAAATTATAAACATCTTTCATACTAAGCAGATCTTCTATCTCTGATGATGATCTGCACTCAATAGAAATGCTAAACCTTACATGGACCTTCCTCATCTGAGTTTCTCTCACAGCTGAGAAGAGAGCTGGCTTTATACAAATCTCACCCTGAGTGCCTGCATAAGAGAGCACCAGTTCCTTCTGTGGCAGTGCAATTCCTTCTCTCTTTCATGTGCTCCACACCTAGGCAGTCACTACCTGAACTCACACTCACCACAACAGCAAGCACACCGTGGTACTGCCTGCAGGACATGCAGCAAGGTCAGTGTAAGCTGAGGGAAACCAAAGCCAGCTGGAATACAGAGTAATTCGGGGGGGGATGTACTTATATGGTGTAATTCTCCAAAGGGGGGAATTTCCTTTAAATAGGCAGGAAGGTGAGGAGCAGGTGGTTGTTGCTGCAGGTTGGCAGGTGAAACATTTGTGGTGTAAACCGGGCCCAGAAGGAATGCAGGCAAGGCCAGGTGGAACACTAGGCTCCCTGGATGACCTGTTGGGGCCAACAATCACATGTAATCTGGTCTAGAAGCCTCTTCTGTTATGGACAAGACACTCCTCTAACACAGTGACACTACAGAAAACTGAAGAAAACTTAGCCCAATTTTGTCCTCAAATCCACCTCAGCTTCACCTTTTGGGTTGTTCAGAAGCCTAAGCTGATCCAGTCTTTGACTCACCTCTGGGTTTTTTTTGAAGATTATTATGAAACTAAAAACAATGCAGAATTTTATCCTCTAAACCTACTCTTCTTTCCTTTTACCAGCCAATCATCTCTATGTATTGCTTTCAGTTTCTGTAACACCACACATTCTGAGTATATCTGCCCCAAATCTCTTCAACAAACTTTGAAGGATTCTGTAGAAGAAAAATGCTTTTAAGCCTCACTTCAAACTTTTGCCTTTAAGAGTTCAAATACCAGAAGAAGTTCAAGTAAAAGAAAGAGCAGAACCTTAATTCACTGTTGTAATCTTTACTATGACACACCTCACTTGCTGTACACTACATGGTTGAACAGACAGTAGAAATTTTGCTTCCCATTGATACCTAAACCAACATTTCCTCTCAAGACATTTTCAAACAATTAACGTTCTAGAATCCATAGTAAATGCAAGTGTTTTGCCCTTTCTACTTCAGTTTAGGCAAGTGTGCTTTTCCTAGGGTTTCCCTTAGAGAAAAAGGAATTATTTCCTGCTTTGATTGCACAGACAAAAGAAACCGACAACATGTGATATAAATATTTCTATTTAACTAAGTACAAATAACAACATTTGGTGAGAAGTTGACAATCAGGTTCTAAAAGAAGATGGGACACTATAATTGCCATTAACTCTGTCTTAGGAGCACCCGTAACGACTTAATTATATATAACATATATATATGACAGCTGCTAAAAGTGCTTGTACTGAAGCTCTAATTTCCTATGCTCCCAAAGTAGAGAAAAGTTTTGCCTTTTTCTCATCCCTTTTTTTGGAGTGCTGCAAAAGAGTTGGGCTAGGTACAGCCTGGTGCTTCTCCCTGGAGGTTTTCAACAACTGTAAAGCAGAGAAGAGGCTCTCTAACTTCATTCTCCTGCTAGTCTTTTTGGGAGGTACATCTTTCTTCATAATCAGCTCCCTCTTGTATCCAGTTCTCTACACGCATTTGCACTCTGTACCAATTACAAATTTCATTCTTGTAATGCAGAGAACCGTTAATAATTTAAGATTAAAAAGGAACCTAAGGGCAGGAATATTCCATTTCTGCTCACAAGATAGATGTTATTCTGCTAGTATGTCAACTCAGGTTATCTTTGTGCATGCTACGTTAATTCAGCAAATTGCTTTTCAAACAGAGCGCTTTCAGAAAGTGCCTGAAGATTCTACAGGAGAAGAAAGTTTCATTTCCACGGAAAATGTGCCAAACCAACATCTAGAAAGTGAAATACAAACAGACTTTAGATTTGTCCATTTAGTTTTCACATAGAGGGGGTAGCCACGACAAATTTTCTGCACGAACGTGTAAAAGTCATGCCAGGTGCAGGGATGAGCACCCCAGCGCACTGTTCGCACCGCGTTCAACCCCAGAAACACCTAACGGTACCTAATGGCTCGGCGGCGATGCAGCAGGACCGCCCGACACCCGCGCAAGCCGTCAGCAGTTTTGGCCTTACCGGCGAAGGGCACGGGACAGCGGGGAGAGCCGGGCGGGTACCGCGACCCCGCTGGGGCAGGAGCTGGGGGCTCCGGTCAGGATGTGCCCTGGAACGGGGAGCGCCCCCGGCCCGCCGGGCTCCTCAGCCACCCACCGCTCCTTCCTTCCCGCAGCTCCAGCGCAACTCCCACCGCGCCCGGCCCCGCCGGGTCACCGCGTCCCGCCGGGAGAGCCTTGGGAAGCCCATACAGCGCTGGGCAGCGCTGGGCAGCACCCGCCCGCTCCCTCCCTCCTTTTCTCCCTTCTTCCCGCGACCGGGGCCGCAGCGTCTCACCTGAGCGCGGAGGGGAACCCGCTGGGGGCAGGACAGAAGTGACGGTGCGCGGTGCGATGCCCGGTGCCCAGTGCCCGGTGGTGCGGTGCTCGGTGCCCGGTGAACAATGCTGAGCGTGTCCCGGTGCGGTGTGTGCGGTGTGTGTGCGGTGTGTGTGCGGTGTGTGCGGTGTGTGTGCGGTGCCGGGTGCGGCGGGTCCCGCCCTGCCCTGCCCGGCCCGGCGCGAGCGGAGCGGGCGCGCGCGCCCCAGCCAATCAGCCCCGTCACGTGAGCGCGCCCCGGCACGCGGTGCCGCTGCCGCGGCCGTTACGGCGGCGCCCACGCGCGCGCGCGCGCGGGGTGGACGGGGTTGCCGGGGGGTGCGCGCGCCGCCCCGCTGTGAGGGGTCCGGGGATCGGCGCGTCCCCTCACGGGGGCACCCGGGGCAGCCGGCGGCGCCGCGCCCGCCCTTCCTGCCCTGGGGAGACATCGCTTCCAGGAATTGAGGGGCTGCGGAGGCAGGAAATCCTGCGGGGGCCCCGTAACGGGAGCGGCCGCGCTGGCGTCCCATCAGCGCGGAGCACGGGGGTGCGGGGTGTGCCCTCCGCCCCCTCCTCAGAATGTATCCTTGCTCCGTGTGAGCACCCGCACGATGAAATGTTGAACCCGGCTGCGCACACCTCTGGGATGTGCATACTCCTGTGTTTGACATTGCTGTCGGACGAGTATATCACACCGCGCTGCCCACCTCAGTTTTCCCACGCAGGACTTTGATGCTGAATTGTAGCTCAAAAGCAGCGTTAAGCCTGTGTTCCGTCCAGGATGCTTTCCATTTACACTGTCATCAGGGTGTCTGACCTCTGTACGAGTATCACACTAACTGAAGCCTTTAATGGGAGCAACAGTGGGAAGCAATAGGTAATCCAGCACCATAGGGTGTTTAAAAGGGTTGCAGAGCACATTGCTGAAACGCTTTGGTAAATTTGAGGGATGGCCTGGTAGCCTGGTGTTGAAGGAATTTCCTGCTTACTCAGTGTCTTGGACTCAGTTTTCCACCCTGGGTCTCTCTGCTCTGTTCAGGAGAATTTTGGAGGACTGGGGGTGCTCAGCCTTTGTGCCAGTGCTTCACGTCACTCAGCAGTGACGTTCAGTGTTGGTTAAGGAGAGTTTCTGACAACATAGCCCTTCTAGGCTAAAGAAGAAGTGATAAAGGGCCTAAAGACAGCAGGAGCTGGCAGTGTTGCAGGTAGAGGCAGGCTGGGCTTGCAGCCAAGATGCTCTCCTATCAGACTGGCAGAGATCAGGCATTCTGCTCAGAACTAATGAACCTCGCCCCAGATCAGGAAAACCAGAAGAGAAGCAGGGTTCATTGAATCTTCTTTCTTCTTTTGATGATTTTTATTTCGTGCGCTTCCCTGGGGAATTGTGAAGGCTTGAAATTTACCTGCTGTATCCTGTATCAGTATTGCAACATACGAGCATGCTGTGTCAATACGTGCTGTATCAGCATGCTGAACAGTGCAGCAGGGTGAATTTGCCTGTGTGCAGCTCTGTGCTGCCATGGATAGGCTGCCTTCAGCACATAAATCAGCTTTAGAGTACTGCTAAACACCAGCATACTCTGTGCTTTTTACATTTGTAAATGAAATGTGTGATGACGATCACAGGATTCCAGGAGCTGGGCCTTTAAAATAAATGACACTTGGTATTGCGTGGCCCTCACTGAAGGGGTCAGAAACTCTACAATAGGCTAAATTTTAAGATTCTGAATAAACACTAAAAGAGAATGACCTTTGCATATGTGGTGTCAAGGGCAAAGAAAGATTGCTGGGTCACATTTACTCCCTAGAAATGGAAGGATTATTTTGTTTGGGAAGAGTTTACAGAGTTCTGGTACCTTCTGTTTAGAGTCCCAATGAGGAAGCCTCCAAGTGCTTCCACAGCATTTGCGTGCAGAATTGTATAGTTGTGCAATTTCACTTAGTCCAAACAAACTGACTAAATTCCTGTAATTTTTGCTGGAAACACACTATCATTTGCAAGGTGATTGAAGCAGACAGCTGAGCTCACAGGGTTATCATCTGCATCTGTTCAGAGGACAGCCTCTAACCTTGTATTGGCTAACATTTTTAGCTCTGCCAACTAAACTCACATGAGATAAAAGTCCACCCATGCAATAGGTTATGTAGTTTCCTTTAAATCAGCTGTGTTTTGTGAACACAGAATTACTTGTTTCTGTTTCATGCATTTCCTTTGGCACTTCAGCATGAATTCAGTTTGTTTGAAAGGTTCTTGACTGACAATTTTGGAAACTGAACTCCCATGTTTAATCCCAGACTGGTCCAGCACAAGGAAGCTTCTCAATGCTACCAGGCAGGAAGCTTTGCTGGTCTGAAGATTGTCCCATTCACTTACTTTCTGATGCCAGCAAAGGCAGGATTTCCTGTTTCTTCACTGCACTGTAGTTACTGGGTGTAGGATATTGTTATTACATTAAAACTATGCCTTGGATACTGAGATTGCACGTTTAATTAAAAAAACAAAACCAAAAAGGCAAGTATTTAGTAAGTCATCTGCTCTTTAAAGTGTGATTATTTCATTTCAGCCTTAGATTAGTTAGGCAGTACTGTGAAAAGCCAGTGGTCTTCACAGCACCCTTGCTCAGTTTTTGCTGACTTTAATTTATTGCCCATATTGATTTTTGCAAATTCATTTATGCTTTTAAGATTCAGCTTATTTTTATGCAAAATTGCAGGTGTTGAAGCTATAAGGAGAGATGGAGAGTGTGATGTTATCCTTCGAAGTGCACATGGAATTCATGAGGAGAAGCTATGTAAGTTCTAGGCTTCCAAGCGTGGATGCCAAAACTTTTTATTATATTTGCTCTTAAGAATAACTGTCGGCAGACAGTTGTGTAACTTTTATGACAGTATCTCTTGAACCCAGGCATAAGACAGACTGATACCTGTCATGATGTCAAGACTGTGATTGCATTGCTCCCCATTCACAGAAGGTACCAAGGTGACAAAAATATTTATGAGTGTTTTCATTGCTGCACCATTGTTATCAAACTGCAGTTATGTTAGTCTGACTATAGTAGCTCCAGATGACTCATGGCTTTCCTTATATGTCTGAGTTCTTAAAGAATAAAGGATTTGGCAGAGGGTTTTTTTTTTCTGCAGAAAAATGATAAAAAATCTGTTCTGTGATAGTAAGTGCATTTTTACTCCTCAGCACCTACTACATTTTATAGGATGAACATAGGTTGTGAGCTTTCCGAAGGTCCTCAAACCTGTTTTCAAACAGTGCCTCGAAGCATTCACAGACAGTGAATAGAGCATAGACCTTTGTGCTGTGGTGGAACAGGGAGTGTTCGTGCTCTCAGCTCTGCTAAATGAACTGTGGTGACACAGGAGGTCATGTGGGAGGTGGAGATGAGCAACTCCCAAGCCTCTCCAGACAAGCCTGGAAGCAATGGCTCATTATGCTACAATTTATTGAGATGTTTTTAATGTTTTATTCTCTGTTGTCTTATGGTTATGACTGTGGTTACTTGTAGCCCTTTACTGCCACACTGGCCTGGAATAGGCTTGAAGTAGAATTCTATTGCTGAGTATTCTCTGTCTCTGCCCATGGCCTCCAGCAGGCTGTGGCCAGCTCTGACTTACATTCCTGTTTCCTGTCATTTGGTGTTAGGGCAGGTGGAATTCCTGTTCTCCACATCTCTGTGTGGCAAAGAATGTAATGGCCTTGAAAGCTTCTTCTTTGTCCCAAGAGACATCAGAGTCACAGTCATTTAGCTACTGAGGGCTTTCAGAGCCTTATTATGGCTTTAAGCTGTAATACTACAGATCGGAGTAGTGAGAGGTTTTAGTTCTTCCCTGTGACGTTTTGGCAAGTCCACACCTAAAACATTACACGTAGTTCAGTCGGAGTTGTGAGTGGAGCAACAGCTGAATAGAACGTCAGAAGGCATGTTACAACCTTTTGCTGAAGGTACATGTAAGTTTTATAGACTGTTATAAAAATAATATTATAAACACTGCAGCAATCACCAACTCTGAATCACAGTGTGCTCATGCTACACAAAACTGTGTAAGACTAGCAGAGGTTTGTCTGGGTAAAGGTACTGACTTGGAAACTGGGAGAGGAAGGATTTCACTGGCAGATTGTAACTGAAATATTTTAACCTGAGGAGAAATAGGTTGTGGAAATGTCAAATCTATAATACATAAAAGTTATGCAGAGAGAACCCATTACTGATTTTGGAAAACCTACCTGAATCTCCCATTTCTGTGGGCTCAGAAATATCAGGAGTGAAATGACAGAATTCCTGACGTCTAGTGGTTCTAACAAATAAACAGTTGTTAACTCTGCTTTGATGGACAGTCCCTGTTTATCCAGCATCACTCAAAGTCATGTCCTTATACAGCTCATTCTTTATAAGTAAAGAGACTTACAACCAAGAATATACTCCAAAGAACACTGGAAAGAACAACAATGCCTTGGAAGGAGGAGAGAGGAGACAAATCTTTTCCCTCATTTATATCCACAGTTTTATTAAAGGTAGTGAATACGTTTATCTTTTGTAAAGTACAAAGTTCAGCAAGAAAAGCTTGGATGACTTCATAATTAAACAAAATTGATCCAGGAAAAAGGGATCATGAAGTAATGTAGAGTATTAAACTGTCTACAACTTATCCATCTTATGTTCAGATGTAAAACTGAGGCAGAGGAAGAACTGACCAGAATATTCCTCTCCTATACTTTTTCTACATTGTAACTACAGAGCTCAGGGATGAATTTGATTTGAGGAAGGAGAAGGGACTAACTCCCTCTGTTTGTTGTGCTCCTGCAACATAAGGGTTATGGCTATATAGTCTTCCTCTGTGTAGCCTGTGTTGCAGAATTTAAGCCAAGGTGGATTGCAACAATGCACAGTGTGTGTGGCCGGTTGCCCCACCAATACAGAGGATTTGCACCAATGTCACTGCTCTCCTAGCAAATCCTCTGTATAACAAGCCAAGTCCTGTGATACCATGGAGGCTTAGTTCTCAGCAACCTTTCACCATAACCTTTTACCATGCAGTGAATGTGAAATGTTACCAGTCTAGAACAGCAAAGTTTTAGCCTGCTTTGGAAAGCGTGTGTGATCAGTAGTAACTCATGGAGAGCAGGCCCATTGTGAATTAAATGTCATTTAGCTGAAAATGTGCACTGGATTTAATTCAACTCCTTATTTGCTGGCACGAATTGCACTGGTGACCATGAGTTTCCAAGAAAAAGATGCAATTTTTATCTCCCTTCTTACGTTTAGCACTATTCAAATGTCAAATTGTTTTGTGTGCCTTCATTCCTGATCTTGAAGTCTGGAACCAGTGAGGAAGATGAGAATGAGCACAACGTCTCCAGCCTTATCATCTAGGCCCAAACTCCCCTTGTGTGGTGTATGGGAGTCTCTTAAAAGCATTACTCTCACATAAGCATATTTTTTCATAGTGACTGTATACAACAGTTCAAATGCTGGTTGCTGTAACAGAACTCTGGAGCACATACTGGAGCTGTCATGTGTTCTCCCTCCCACCTCCATCTATCCCATTCATCAGTCAGAACAAGCAGTTAAGGATATGAAACATGACCTTGTTTCTGTCCTCACAAATTCCACTTACAGTACCAAAGGACTTTAGCCAAAACAAGCCAGTCTTTATAATTACAGGAAAAACAGTGCTCTCTGATATCTCAGATTATGATGTGCATGCAAAAATGGATGCACACACGTGTCTGAAACGACAACACTGGCAATTTAGATAGTTCTCAAGCTGGTACAATGTGTTACCAGGTATGTTTAGTTGTTGAGTGTTTGAACCACATGTAAACATCTTTTTCCAGGCCTGGTAATAGTCTGCCATCCATAAAAGGAAATTTAACTATAAAGTAGTATTTTCTTATGCTGTTTAATCTACTTACTGTCTGTTTTCACATCTTTGTTCTGTCTCCCATTTATCAGCTAAAATGAAATGTAGGTGCTCATACAAGATTTTTCAACAAGTTTTTGCTGTTAAAAAGGCCCAAACCCAGACCTCCTGCCATGGTTTATAAGCACTGGGGTTCCTCAGAGGCCAAAGTCAACACAGCACAAAGCCATCTCTGAGAATGCAGAGGAGCTGAGTGTCGAGTAGACCTTCTCCTTTGCTCCATGTGCAATTGGAGTCCCTAATTTGCTGTTGGCTTATGAGACCCTAACAGAAGTTAAGAATTATTACCTTGTGTGTATCACCAGTGGAGATCAGAGTTGTCTCAGTGTAAATAAGAGAGGTCTGCTACAATGGCAGCCTCAGTAAATAATCCATTTGTCTGGATTCAGATTCTGATCTCTTCATTCTAGCAAGATGTTGGGTCAGTTGGATGGTCTGGATTTTAATTGTTTGTGAGCCACAGAGCAAAAGAGGATTAAGAAAGAGAATTACAATTTTTGTATTACCTCTACATTTGAAGATTGTAGTATACTGCATAAGAAAACTTTCTCTGCATTTTCCAGCAGAGAGACATTGAAAAGATGCCAGATACATTTAAATGAACATATTAAAAAGACAAGAAATTTGGAAACATGGAGAAAAGCAAGATAAAAGTGAGTATTACTTTCAAATATTCAGACTTACATTTTGATGGAAATAGTTAAGTGAATAATGCCAAACTACTATTTAATCTGCAGAGCTTAATTTGGGCTTGAGGTCTCTGTGTCTTGATAGCTGTAGAAAAGTTGTTTTCTGAACACATAACTTGCTCCTGTAAACATTGCATACTGTATTTGTAGATCAAAAAAAAAAAGAGAAAAAGCATGAAGACAATTTTGGTACAGAGAGAAAATTTTGGCAATGTCTCATGCTTTGTTACCAAGTACCTGCTCTTTTCAGACTGAGAGCACATGGCACTAAACTCCAGAAAGTTTTCCATTGTCTTTAACAAACTGTCAATGCTGTATTGGTGTGTCTAGATACAGATTGCTGCTCTGTTAGAACCTTCTGGAAGAAAGATGTTTGAAAAATCGTAGTTTGAAATGTTTCAGGAAAGTTCAGATGTTTTGAAGTCTGAGAAAGGAAACGACTGGATGTTGTAGGCAATGTTGTTACTTGATTACCAGCTCTTGAGCAGTTGCACTACAGTAACCCTTCAGCAGCTTATAAGAGTTAATAGACATCTTCATAAGCACTTGATATTTGGTTCAGCCATTGCAGTTATAACTTTTGATAATACTTCTTTGTCCACGACATGCTTAGATTTATAATGATTTATATATAAATCGTTCAAAGAACCTTTGAATATTATATTTGCACTTCTATACAGTTCCTAAAATATAAACTATTTTGGTTTCCTTTTGAGGAATTCTGTAGATTTAGTGATAAATTTTTGAACTATTTTTTGCCCCTTCAATTATAGTCTGCTATGAGAACAATATTTTTAATTTCTCTCTCATTTTTCAGTAGACCTGCAAGCACAAGTGTTGCCATTTGACTGACATACACAATTTAGAATTCTTTCCTGATATCTCACCAGTCTGAGTTTTGAAAACTTCCTGACAACATCTAAGAAAAATTCTTGACAGTATTTTCATGTTCTGAAAATGCAGAACAGTGTCTACAATGTGACTCACTATTTGCACCCTGGCACTTGTCAGTGTTTAGGGTTAACATAATCCACTAGCACTAAAAAGGATAAATGGATGCTTGTGCCTCTCAACACAAGTATGCAACATTTTGTTCAGTTAGGAGTGCACACAGAGCCAATAACCAATACACAGAAGATAAAGGGGGAAAGGAAGAATTAAATCTGGCCACGAATACTGAAACAGCAAAATAATAATAGAATCACAGAATAGTTTGAGTTAGAACAGAGCTTTGAAGGTGCAACCCCAGGAATGGGGCATCCACCACCTCTCTGGGCAACCTGTGCCAGTGTCTCACCACCTCATTGTAGAAAATGTCTTCCTTATATCTAGTCTAAATCCATCCTCTTTTAGTTTAAAACCATTAACCCTTGTCCTATCATATAGACTCTACTAAAATATCTACAGACTCTAAAATCTACAGACTCTACTCATCCTCATCTTATAAGACCTCTTTAAATATTGAAAAGCTACAATAGGGTCTCCCCAAGCCTTCTCTTTTTCAGGCTGAACGACCCCAGCTATCTCAGCCTCTCCTCACAGGAGAGGTGTTCCATCTCTGATTATTTTTGTGGCTCTCCTCTGGACCCACTCCAGCAGGTCCCTGTCTTTTCTGTGCTGGGGCATCTAAAAGAATTAGGGTCCTGCCAGTTCAGGTGACAGCAACTAGAATTGCTATGAGAAATTGTTACAAATTATCTGCATAAACCTCAGTTATCCCAACTGAATCTTCAACACACCACCAGATTCCAAGCTTCGCGGATCAGGCAGCCCTGACACTACAATCACCAGCAGTGCCCACAGTGTGTCAAGATTCAGTTCTATGGAAAGGGATTTGAACTTGCAGTGTCATGAACTTTCCCTCCTAGTACAGAGAAGCAGCACTGCTGCAGGGTCTCATTTTGGCACTACTCGTCTCATCAGCAGGTCATAGACCCCGTTATTGGTACCAAATCAGTTGCACGGACCACACCTAGCAAGTAAGGCAGAGACAGGAAATCAGTGTCAGTACTTCAGACTATAGAAAGTTTCCTTTCTTTCTACCCCGAATCTATTTTGGCTTTTGGAAGATAACATGGCAATCTGTCCTGTCATCTGTTCTATCACGTCAGTTATACTGTTACATATTGTGGCTCCTAAGAACAGAAAATAAAGTAGAAAAACTTGACAAAATCTATAGTTAAAAGCCAGGTTATTTTTAAATTTGGGGTTTATTTTGTGGAAGATGGATGAGTTTTTCTTTTCTTAGTCCAAAGTTGATCTGTGAGGTAAAAGAGCTATAGCCTTAGTGACATGGTTGACTTTCTGAGTATCTGGTGGGGACATCTGTATTTTGGTATAAGTCTGGGCCATTAGAAAGAGAACTAAACAGTAGTTTGTGACTGGTGACTGTAAAATTTGATTAATAGAGCACATGCATTCATCTAAAAATATTTTACTTCTTAGGCTGTATTTCTCAGCTTTCAAGCACTCTTGTTAATTATTCATTGAAAACTGATCCTGCTTGGAATTAAAAGCACAGAGCACTGTTAACTGGATAGTGAGAATAATAGGGATTCATACCTACTTTTTGGTGGCAGAATGAGGCAATGAAGGTGAAAAATCCCAAGGCACTAATTGGTGTGAATCTGGTAAATTCTGTGGCATGGGGACTTCTTGGCTGGAATGAGTATCTTTGATAAACTCAGTGTCTTCAGTAGTTGCTGTATCCAATGCCTGGAGAAAGAACTGCAATTTTTGCAAGAGAAGGCTACCAGGAAAGGAAGTCAGTGAGAACTTTGGTGAATCCGCCAAGGGCACCTTGTCTAGTTTATGTCTCTTGAGTTACAAACAGATCTGAGAGAAGCAGGGTGAAGAAGGCACGATTTTGTGTTTGCATATTCTAGGGATCTAAGTGTCTGTACCTTGACCAAAATTTTCCTCACAATTGAGATAGTCAGTGACTGAAATTGGCTGGATATTAGGGTTGGACTAGGTGTGTGCATATAAAGAAAGTGTCATGCTATAAGAGTGATTGTTTATTAGGGAGCTCTTTTCTTACTATCCTGGTTTTATATGAAATATGCTGTGTCTTACTTGTCTGCTGTGTAATGGATTAAAGCATTTTTTCCATTTTTTGGAGGGTTTTTTGTGTGTTTTGCTGTTGTTGTTGTTGGTTTTGGTTTTTTCTGTTACCCCTACCTAACACAGCAGCAGCAGCTGCCAAGTAGTTTAGGTATCAATAAGGGTACTGCCGGAGGCTCCAATTGCCATCAGCCCAAATGCTATCTTGGAATGATGCAGTTACATTCCTTTTACTTCTGGGCAGCATAGGCTTCCTGGGAATGTGTGGTGCTGATCTCCTGTCCAGGTTCTGTGGGAATAAGTAGCCCGTTCTTAGCTTTTATTTAAGCTAGTTCACAACTACAGGCATTGTCTCAGCCCTAACAGATTTAGCAGGAAAACTTCCTAAAGGAAAGATTTACCAATATGAATAGATGAAATGTGTTTGGTTTGTGAGAATTCATACCCAGAGTTTACAAATGAGGTGTGATAAAGTCACTGTGGGTTGAAGGTAAAATAAGATATCACAAACAAGGACTTTAGTGTTTAGCAATGCCTGCATATATGAAGCATTTCATTTCAGTTCATTTGAAGCCCTGTACTTTGCAGCCTCAGTGTTCACTTTTTCCCTACCTGTAAATCATAAGGTGACTGTTTGAAGAAGATCATGTGTCTCAGAGCGTGCAGGTGAATGGAAGGTTAAACATTGTGACTGGCATTCAGGTGACTCTTGTGCAATCAATCCCAGTGATATGATACTCAGTCAAAAGAACTGAGACAGAATTGACAGTCATGGCGAGAAGAAGAGGGAGGAAGAAGGTGAAGGGGAGGCTCTTAAATATGTTTTCCAATGTTGCATTAGGGGAAAAAAAAAAAAAGACCTGGGCTTTGATTCTTGGCTGCAGCTGGGTCTCTGGCAGCTATGGGGATGTGCTGAGTGCTTGCTCAAGTGTTCAGAAACAGAAGTGAAAGGGCTGGAACCCAGAACCCCACTGTTCACATTCTTCCAGAGGTGGAAGGCAGAGAGGGAGACAGCCAGGTCCTTGGCTATATCCTATAAAATAGTGACTGTTTCTTTGCATGGTCATAGAAGAGCCAGATATATTTGCTTTGTGCATTTTGTACTATCTTGCAAAACAAGAGAGTTTAACAAGAGCAAGAGAGTATTTTTTTCTGCAGTAAGATGCTAAAACGTGTGAAAGATTTTGATGTTCATAGATACATAAGAAAGCCAATGTTTAGATAGCCCAAGGAAGGGTGATTTAAAGATTCTGTTCAGCATGGATCACAGGGTTTAAATGGGCCAGTTCTAGCAAAGGTATCCACACAGGTATCATTTTTCAGTAGCTAAAAGAAATTAAATAGAACCTTAAGCTGAGAGACAGAGAATCTCTTTGCATTCTTGTCCAGTTACTCTTTCAGTGAAGTGTTCTCAGCATACTGGTAACTACTTCACGGTTTGCACAGAGTTCATATTCTTGTCATTATGTTTACAAATGTATACTTGATTGGGAAAAAAAATCTTTCTGAGAAGAGGTAGTGGAGGTGTTACTAGAAGAGGCACGAGATGTGCAACTTCGTGTTTCTGTAGGTCTTTGGAGGTATTCCAAAAGCGACTTAAAATCTGAGGAAAGGTGGCACACAGGGACAGTGAGGCAGTTGTGGATGGCAATGCACTCCTACGAAGTTCTGTACAAGGAGTAAGAGGTACAAGGAGTAAGATATATAAAAACAAAGGCATGGAGGCAAAGTGATGTATAATCTGGTACGTGATCCTCTTAAGAGGATAGCCTGTGCTCTCCTTTTCTTTCCAGGTTGCTGCAGCAGAGAGCACAGCTACCTGAGTACATCTGTGTCAGACCTGGCAGACAGTCACTGTGAGGTCAGGGCCAAGGTCATTCAGTGCACACCAGACACTGGGTAAATGTAAACACGGTTTATCTTAGAAAGACACCCTAGGGGTGGCCTGCACCTCTCAATGTGCCCTGCCCCTCTCCACCCTCCAATAAACTGCATACCTTTTTAGCACCAGGTACCATCACAGAGGGAGGCCTTTGGTTACATTTTCTAGAGTTGCACACAATAATTGGGTGCAGCCCAGCAGAAAGCAGGTATAAACTAACTACGGGAATAACAGGGTCCTCCTCGGTATGGCTCTGGTGACATCCGCTGTAGTTGTTGCCATATCATAATTCTAAGGCAGCTTTAGGAAAAGTTCTGTCTACTTCAATGGACACAGCAAGGGAGAGAACGTCCTCTAAATACAGAAGCTTCCAGCCACTAATTAAGATATCTTATGTAGAATTTACTTTAGGATTTCATAGCCGTCAGTTTCCTTACAGCTGCCTCTTCTGCTATCATTAAAACACATATGCTTTGCAGATGCTGGCTGGGTTTTCAATTGCCTAATGCAAAATGGGAAAAGGACATTTGCCCTTAATGTAAACAATTTTTCTTCTTGGAATAAAGCACTTTTTCCAAGATTTGCTGGCTCATTGCTTTTAGTAACACTCATGCTGCCTTCTTTCTAAGAATTGTGGAACACCTGTCCTTTGAAAACCCAGGCTTTTCAAAATGTCTCAAATTTGGCATCCTAAAATTAAGACACTCTACTGAATCCTGGCTATTATCTTTACTCAGCCCAGGTGACATCACATTGCACCATGGGGAATTTCCTTATATGAATTTCTGGTTAAGACCTAAATCTCTCTCAGGCAGAACTGTTATTGTTTTATTCCATATTAAAATACAAACCCACATTAACCAAACCGAAGGCAGTGCTTATGAATCCAGAATGAACATGGTGAGTTTGAAATTATATTTCAGATCAAATTTTGCCAAATGGCACTCTATAAAACAACAGGTAATTTCCTTACTTACACATTTGGTACTTTGCAAGTCCGGGCAGAAATAATGTTACCTGGAAATAACCTACTTCAAATCAATGAGGAAAGGATGTCTTGCAGTAATAGGTCAGAAAACACTTGTGGCTGTGGGGATCTCTTATCAGCCTTATTTTTTTTTCTCAGCATTATTATCTGGATGAAGCTCATTAAATATCTTAGATGCACTGGAGATATATAGAACACAGACATGTTTTGTACCTGTAGTAACCTTGTTTAATTACTGATACTAAAGTATAATTGTTCAGACTCACAGAGGCGATTTGAATGCAAAATAGGGAATTACAGTGAGCCCAGGAGCAGAATGAGTGAACTACAGTGTTACTCCAATATACTGTGGCCTTTGGGATCCACTGGGAAACAGGAATGTCAGACTGAGAAGAAGACAGCTTGAGATGTAGGTCTTGCATCTGATTCTGCTAGAACTTAACATGACCATCTTCTATGTCTGCTGTAGTGAATGTGGTCATACAGTTTTCCTCCACCTCAAAGCCTGGCTGTGTGATCTCTTGATACTGATCCATTCACTAACTCCTAAGTGTGATTCCTAGGGTTTAGCTTGTATGTCTGGCTCTGTCAGTCTTTGTATATGTACACGTGTTCTGTGTATGCCTGTATGGAATCTCCTGCTTATTCATTTGTGGTTCCACTACATACACTGCACGTAGAAACAAACATGCTGTAAGATCACAACTACATTAAGCCTTTAAGGGAAATGACATGGAAGGACATAGGTCAGTGAACAGGCAGTGGAAAACTGACCTAAATTATCAGATCAGAATATGGGTTTTGTGAGACATAGCGTGTAGCTGAAGATGGCAACTTCTGCCAAAAAACCTACATTTAAAGTAATTACGTGAAGGAAAAATAGATCCACACACAGAAATTCAGTAGCTTCCTGGAAAAAACCACCAGTAATGCCACCCTTTTCATATGCAGATTCTATCTGTGCAGGTGTGCCATAAATCATTCCTGACAATCCCACCTACTATGATTAATATTGACTGAGTATGAAAGGGAACTGATTATTTGGCAACTTGCAGCAGGGCAGTCCGCACTTTGGTTGAGGCTGGTTGAAAGCTCCACTCTGTTGCTGCAGGGCTGCGGCCATCCCAGTGTCAGGCTGGTCACTGGGACACGTGATAACAGCCATGGCCCTTGGGACCTGTGCCAGCAGGGAGTTGCCTTCTCCTGTCTGTGCCTCGCACCACGAAAGAGGCCCATTGGAGGACATGGTGAAAGAAGTTACTCTGGCAGCTCTGTGCCCTCTGAGAATTCCCTCTGTACAACAGAGACCAGTCACATTGTCAAATTCAGCAGACTTAAGGATATTTTGAGCATCCCAGAGAACAAACTGATCAGTGACCCAGTTCTTCCATTCCATTTGATTGCTTTATTGAGCCAGAATTCCTGATGCCGAGGGGATCCCTGGAGTCTGATAAATTTGGGGCAAAAAGAGATGTTTGAATCTTCATGGATGAAGAGGGCACAACAGATCAGAACAACTTTGGTTATTCCTGCTTCTCTTTAGAAACTGTGGTAACATTTGGAATCTGCCTGCAAGTTTTAAATGGAAAGATCTCCTTTCTCTGCTACAACATATTGTTTAATACAAAATATATAGTAGGCTTATAATGCAGTTATGATACTGATATGTGTAAATCACCTTTTGTAAGTAGAGATACATAAAAGAAGCTCCTGCTCCCATCAGGTTTGTAGTTCAAACTGTGTCCAAAATGTAACAGCAAAAAAAAAGTTTGCAGGTCTATGAGTGAAAGGAGCTATAGGCGTGTGTCCTCCACATGTGGAACAAGATTTGAGAATTTTTCATTTTTTTCAAATGTAGTGAATGATAAAGCTTTGCACTTGTATTAGTGATGCCCATATTTGCTGAATGGTACACTTACTGGGTTTATTTCTGATAGCAAATGTTTCTGTCTTGCTTTCATAGCCCCCAAGCAATGGTTCATTCTCCCTTGGTTCATCAACAACCCTCCATTTAAAGCCTCTGACATAACTGCTGCACTTAAGAAATTTTGGGTTTCTTTTCTCTGCCTCTGTTTGTACTGTTCCCCAACACTGAACTCCATGGAGTGTAGACTGTTGCTGGTGTGCTTAGGAAGTTGCTACAGTATTATGAATGTTACTTCAAACTACTAATTTCAATTAAATCCTTGATCATTCAAATGCATTAGCAACTTTAGGTATGTAAGATAAAAATAGTCCCAGTTGAGTGGGAATAAAAAGTCACAAATGGTAAGAGCCTAATGAAATCATTCTCACATATAAAGTGACCGTGATCATGATTACACATAACCCCACCTTTGTCAGAATTTTGTTGTTTTGCCATCAAAAGCTATTAATGCTTTCATAGTAATTTTCTGCAGCAAACACTTACAAAGACAGCAGTTTGAAAAAAAAATGGCTGAAAGGCCCATTCTGCAAGTTGGGAATGTGAGAGATTACATCAGTCTGGAGGTTTCTGCTGGTTACACTTAACAGTTGGAAACCCAAAACTTAAAGGTTAATACAAAGTTATTAACCAATCACACATGCTCATTGCTGTCAGGCTGCCCTGTGTATTGCTTACAGTTTCCTCTGATTCTTCAGGACTTACTCATGGATGACTTATAACTCACATTGGAATGAATACCTTGTACAGTAAATTATGTAAGAAGATTGCACAAGGTGCCTCTCCCATGATGTAACTAACATTAAATTGTTAATCATAAACCTGGGGCTTCTCAGCTTTCACTAGCACATACAGCTGCTATAGAGCCAGGTGAAACACCCTCTGAGGAGTCTGGTGAAGTTCCTCTGTTCTTACTGACATTTGTTGAAAGCCATATGCTGCACATAAACCAAAAAGACAGCAAAGCCTTGCTGCAAAAATTAAAGCTCTGTGTATAGAAAGGATGCTGAATTTTGAAAAACTGCTTTATTTTAGCAAAGACATGTTTTTATTTCATCTTTTCTGGACACGTGGAAAAACCTAACCCTAAGGGAAATCATTTTCTACAGCTTAGTTGTGTGTTGTATTATTCTCTGACAAGATTTGTTTGCCAGTTTTAAAAGCAGTTTATAAACCAGTCAAGTAGATCAAAACCGGAAAGCTGAAACGTTCTTAAACATTCATTGAGTGAGATGTTTTTTCCCTTAAAACAAATCCTCTTACCTTTTTTTTAGCTTGACTAAAACAAACTTTTAGAATAATGATGACTGGAAAAATAAGTAATCTTTTAAGCTGAAGTTGCGCATGTCAGCTGGAGTGAACCATTCCCAAAATGTTATTAACCATAAGCCAGTCTATAAAACAATGCTGTGTTTCTCTGCATGGGGTGTGCTAACTAGCTTGCAATTTCACTGGTTTAGCCTACCTTAATTCTCCAGTGATATAAATCTTCAAATAGTGCCTATTTCATTTCAAGGGGTGTGTTTATCACATCTTTGATTTTATTGCATCTTTTTTCTGTTCCTCTGACACTCTTGTCTCTCCATAGGTAACTGCTAGTACCATGTTTATGGAAGGCAAAGGCACAAACTGTGTGTGCACTGTTACAAACTTCTTTAAACTTACCTGAAAATTTTTTTGCATTCGTGCTGAATGTAAGAGGAAGAAAATATTTTTGGTGATGAGATCAGTAAACAGAGACACAGTTAGTGTCTAATGAGATTCACATCAGCGCACTTCAGTTGTTAGGAACTGATCCAGACCAGTCCTACATATTTCTCATGATTCCCTATACTGTAAGTACTGTACTATGTTTTAAGAATCCATTAGCAAGGGGAGCAGCTTACACAAGTTTTCTATCAAGAATTAATTATGATTGAAATTTGCTATTTCTCCTTTCTGTCTCTTGCTGCATGTTGAGTCTTCTTTGCTGCACACCCTTTACGTGTCATTCACTTGTCCAGGAGGTTTAGGCAATGCCCAGTCAGACCTTGGCTCACAAACCCATGTCTAGAGTTGTCCTCTGTGTCCCAGCCCTCTTTGGCCAGCACTGGCACATTTTGCCTGGGGCTGCTGGTGGCTGAACTCTGTACTTGATGACATGGTGGAAAGAGGCTTAAAATATTGCGGTAGGTGCAAAAGTCAATGTGTCATTGCTGATGCCTGTAACTGCCTTACGTCAGGGCAGTGGTATGACATGCCACACTGTTTTCTCCACTGCAGGCCATATATAGCCTGTTACACTTTGATCTGCTCAGCAAAACAGAATGGATTCCTTTTGTCTGTAAACAGCAGCTGGGTGAAAGGAAAGGGTAATGGAGCCTGAAGGTATTTGATGGATAGACACTGGCTTTGAATATATTTGCTGACCAGATAACAACCCATATGTGTATTGCCAATGTCAATTTGGTCTGTACTTGTTACTGCTTCTAGAGCACAGTTGTGGTATAAACCAATCTGCTCTGATGTTACCTTGGGAGATGCAATTCTGGAGGGAATCTGGCCTGGCTAAACTGGCGTGTTGTGCCTTCCTGTGACCCTCTTATCACATGAGCTGTTTCAAATAAGACTTCTCTTGTTCTTGGCAAAAAGGACATATTCTTTGGTGGGAAGCTTGCATGTCCTGTTACTGTTCAATGTGGATTTTTACATTTAAGAGGTTCCAACTATGCAAGTGGAGCTGGTTTGTACGATTCATCAGATGCAAAGTTGACTTAAAATGAGCATATGGAGGCATATGAAAGGTTTGTACTGCAGTTAAATGTGTCTGAGGATCGAGGAGGAACAAGTAATTTAGAAAAAATACTTGCATTTTAAAACATCTATTCTTGATCTGGGACAAGTGCCCATGAAACTTTAGAGATAGCATCATCTCATCCTACCTCATCCCACATTTTCTAAGCAAGTGTTCATGGTTCACATCTGCTTTATTTACTGTCTGTTAAATTTACAGCATTTTTGTCATATATTAGAAAAGAAATATATCTTCCATACAAACATGTGGTTTAAAAATGGGATTATAATCCCAGGGCCTTCAAACACTCATGTTTCACTGAGTAAAACCAGACTTTCCTAATACATTTTGCAGGGCAGAAATGGTTGTTACATGGCTCATACTCTATGAAATGATATAGAGCAGTTCTTTCTTTGACTACTAAATCACATACTTAGTAATAAGCATGGATTGTGAATGCAAAATTCGTTAACTCTTACAGTAAAGTGTAGAATGTGAGACATATTAAAATTCTTAGCATACCAAAGGGTGTGAACCAGATTTGGAAATATGATAGTGGTTTTTAACACCTCTTTTAAAATGAGGCAGATGCAGAATAATCTAATCAAGATGTATATCCAAAGTATGGAATGAAATCTATTCTGAACCCAACTTCCTGCATTCATGAACTGTGCATCCATGAAGCTCTCAAATAAAGCAATGTTCAACCCATGTTTCCTCCTCTTAGTGGGCAGAGAAAATATGGAATATTTATTATTCTAGCAGTATCTTGTCCTTTTGTGTACCGCTTACACAATCCTGTGGTTTTGCAAAATCCTGCTTTAGAAGTAAACCTTGAAAGCAATTGGAAGGGCAGAGGCAAATGTGCCATCTCATGTGCCTTCACATGACTTCAGCTGATTATGCGTGATTATAAATGCACTGTTGATTGTGGTGGAGGGGCCAGGCCTTGTGAAGGCTTTGTGGGCCATTGTGGATTTGCAAATGCAAAGTGTCTGAAACCTCTTGCAGTGACAGCGAGACAGCTGCAGGACACAAAGTATGTTCTACCCCTGTGAAATTAAATACATTCCTCAGCTTTAACATAAGTTTGGTTTGACCCTGGTTAAAGCAGATTGAAAGAAGACAAGCTCCTTCCTTTAGCATCCAAAGTAGGAAATGCTGGGGTAAAAGGCAAATTTAAGCATAGAGGTGCTAGGGGGAAAAGGCCTCCTTTTGCCTTAGCAGAAAAAAATAAAATAAAAGGAGCTGCATTCGTTGCTTTCTGTCCTTTTCTCTGTCTTATTTACCTGAAGATCTTTCACTATTACACAGTTCACTCTTATTCCTATGGCTGAAATTTCATTTAACTTTGACTGGTTCTAATTAGACATCTATAGCAGGAATCGGTTGCCTAAACAGAGACCTGTAGTGCCATTTGAGATGCCCTACATTTTGCAAAGTACTGCCATAGGGCTGACACAGGACCTAAGGCACATCTTTGCTCTTCTGGAGCAGCAGTGGTTGTGTCAGGGCATCTCCCATGGGACCAGATCTTCACATTTAATCCATAGCCTAAACAAATTGTCTTGGCTCCTTGTGTGAACAGAGAAAAGAGAGATTGGCTCCTTCAGAAGATGGTTGTGTGTGTCTGTCTTAGGCATCAAGACAAGTCAGTCATCCCTCTAACGTGTTGGTCTATTATCAGGGGTCCAGGTGACAAGGTAAGTTTAGGATTCTAATTTGTGGGTGGCAGAAGTTAGTTGTGGTAAATCTTGTCCTTTGTGAACAAAAAATTATGGAATTAATGGGCTTTTAACACGAAGAGTTTGATTTCATATTATTACTAAGATTTATCACTTACGTGTGAATTGTGGGAAGTCCCGAGGACGAAACTAGCTAAAGCTCATGTTTAATTAAAAGTGCAACTGAAAATCTGACTTAGATTTTTTTTCCTGAAAATTAGTTGGTATTTAAAGAAATGCAGTAAGGCCTTTATTTGTTTAATCAACTAGGGGAACTTTACTCCACAATGTAGTTGGAAGATACGTACCTTTTGGTATTAAACCATTTTTCTCTGTTTTAAATTGGTTTCTGAACAATCATCTGTCTAAAGTAGATTTTTTGCAGTTGTGATAGGCTGGGGGTACAAATGAAGCATAATTTGTAAAAGACAACATTGTATCATCTTTTTATTAGACCACTGTTTTAGCAGGAGAAAATACAGAAGTATTCAGCACACAACCCACTCCTTTAGGGCATGCAAGCTTCTCTGTTTTTTCCTGGTATTTCAGTACAGCTATTAAAAGATACTACTCCTCTTACAAGACTAGCCTGTCTTAAGGAATGCAAATCTATTAATAGTGGAAATGAGGTAAGGAGGTCACGATTGTGAACAGAACACAAGATATAACCTTTAGAGTTGTCCCTGTCTCACTTCAATTAGAGACCAAATGATAAAAAGATTCCTTTGACATTCTGAAGCAGCACAGGAAACACAGCAGTGCAGTTTAGTGTGATGTGGTTTCCAGTACCATTTGAATGCCAACGGATTCTGATGTTTGGCCAGGTTATTCAGCACAAAGCTCCAAGAGAGGGGAAAGGATTATTTATGCCACTGTCATATATCCTGTCAGGGTGGATACACACATCCCTACCAGAGATAAGTCCCTTTCATGTCTTAGGGTGCAAGTGGAGGCTGTGGGGTGCAAAGCATGATGAAGTCCAAAACTGGCACTTTCCCAATTATATAAATATAACTCCTTGCTTCTTTGTTTGCCCTTTTAAATGATCAGACATCATCACTGATACAGAATCCCTCACTGTAGTTTTAGGAAATTCTGGAATTTTGAAACGAAGTGAGAGTGAAAGCAAATATATTTCATGGTTTTGAATTTAAAAGCTTTTAAAAACAAATTTGACCGGAGATAAGTGACCAGCTTTTGGGTTAGCTCTACCAAAAAAGAATTTACAGCTGAAGAGACTGAAGGGGTTACCTTGTAAGGCTCATCCTATAACAGTGAGAAAAGCCTATACAAAGCCATCTGTAGGATATTAGACATTAAAATGATATTTAATTAGCATCTAAGTAGCTTAATAACTCTCTGTTGTGTTTGGGATCTATAGTGATTTCCTGCCCCTTGATTGTTTTGACATTAGTATTTTAACCGTGGTATTTTAAATACATGCGGTGATAATGTTATTTTCTTCATACTGGAAAATCTCGTGTGTAATGGTCACTTCCCACTGAACTGCATGTTTATTACATTTGTTTCCTCTCTGTGTTTCTTTCCTCAGCTCCTTGCACATGTGAGAGCATGTAACATGGCTTCTTTGTTGGATTTCTTTTGCGTTGTTTTCATAGACTACTTTATGGTGGGTTATGGTCTGCCAGTGGTCTGTGGACCACAGGGTGAGAAATATTTTGAACCATGAACACTGCTATCTGTGTGTTGTGGAAATGCTGGAAATTGTAATTTGTTTTGTTAAAGTGAATTTACAACATTATTTGCTGTAAAAAACCATAGTCAACCAGTACTAGGATTTATTAATGAAGGAGACAAGTTTGTAAGGTAGTTAACAAATGAGATAGGATACAGTCTGCTGGAAATGGCTCATCCGAGGACTTCTTGAGGATTTGATGCCATATTTTTCTGTTGAGATACTAATGATGAGGGTAGATGAGAGATTTCCTATTGCCCAGACTGGAGAGTCTGAACAGACAGGGCTGAAAGATCTGCAGAAGCCCCTGGAACTCACTGCAGTGCTGGGCCATAGCAGCCGGTGTGTGAGATGTCTGTGATTGCACAGGATCCCTGTTTCAATGGGCCGTGTGGTGTCCCCGGACTCTGGGTACTTAAATGGAGGTTAACCACAGTTCTTTATTTTAAAGGATGCTCTGGGAATACTGAATTAATTAATTATCAAGGCAACATAATGTTCCTAGCCGTACTATCCAAATTAACTGTCGGTTAATATTTGATTATGTTGTAGATCTCAAGCTGAAGGGTCTATAATGCCAAGTCCAATAAAATGTATGATGTTTTCTTGATAAAAACTCTCAGTCAATTTTCTTAACTACCAACATTTTCCAAAAGTACATGTGTTTGTTTTGTCAGCTTTGAATACATAGTACAAAAAGTAGTTTTGTTCTTTATGAATTGCTTAGTTTCTGTTTCACAATGTGCTAAATTTTTTATGATGACCATAAAATTAAAACAATCTGATACTATGTGTACTGAGATTTATGACATTCCACTTTCCTTGAAAGGTGAGTTTAAAAAGTTAATGGGTAAGAAAATCGATGTAACTTCTTCTGGAAATACAAAGAGAAGTTAAAAAGATGAAATTTATTTTATTCAGAGCCCTCAAATACCTGATTTTATCTTTCATTTCAGCGAATAAAATTGTGTGACCCTGATTCAGCTAGTCCCTTAAAGAACAGTTTATGTTTTAGAAAGTGGTAACTTCACAAAAAGGTGGATATGAATTATTTGAGAACTGTTATGTCCTGAGAGATTCAGTAGAACATGTTCTCACACTTGAGAAATCTTGGATTAGAACATGACCAAACATTTAATGATCTCATTCTCTGTCTTCATATCCCAGTTCTTTCAGTTTATTGCCATTTGAAGAATATCTTCTGTCAATTTGCACATTCAAATGCTGCAGCTGAAAAACTGTTTTCCACACATAAGGAAACCTGGATCTGAAAGATTGATTTGCTTAAGGCTGAGGTTCAGGTCAACACTGGTAAGTATTAAAAGGTTAATTGTTTAGATAACAGATCAATTATAAAAAATTATTCAGAGATTGCTTTGAGAAATATTAAAACCTGTAATAACTTAAATTTTATAGAACAAATGGAAGGTATGGGTATGCCTTATGTACTGTATCTTTGAGGGCAGTAGAAATACGCAGTTGAGATGACAATGGCATGTTAAAGAAAATATACCTTCCCTAAAATATGCCACACAATAAACCATTGTTTATTATTTTTTATATCTGACTATTTACATGGCTATTTATATTTATTTATGTTGCTGTTCCCATAGAAGAGAGCTTGTCACCATATCTCAAGAGCAACCTCTAGAGAATAGTCCCTGCTGTAGAAACAATTTGAGAAAAGTCACATATCTTTAATGTGTAGCCTTTTCAGCTGAGATCAGGGCTGTGCATCTGGAAAATCTTACAAATTTATTAAAAACAGTAATGTATAAGAATGTTTTAGATGCAATAATATATAGCATTATGAATAATGTAATAATGATGTAAGTTTTCTGCTCTTGTTATTACTTCCTTGCTTTCTCAAGCAAGGACATCTGAACTTGTTGATTTTTAAAAGAATATTGCCTTTCTGGTGAAGTCTCTCCTTGACCATGTAGCTGTAGTTCTTCAAGACATCAGGAAAAACTCTATCAGGGCATGAGAATTTATATACAGCCCCTCTAAAAGGCTACTTTAGGAAAATCTCTCTGTAACACACATGGGAGCATAGCACAGTCTTGCTGTGGCAATAAGAGGTCAGACTGTGCTCATACAATTTCTGTTATAAAAGTCAGTAAGTTTTGATCTAAGGATGGTATGACTATTTGTGTTATATGGATATATATATCTCTATATATGTATGTATAGTAATCCCAGAAAATCTGCTACTTGTATCTGAATGTGTTAAGTTAGCAGTTCAAGCAAATTATAAATAATTAGGATGCCAGGTTTTCATTGCATATCTATATATAAACCTTTGTCACATTTTTGTGACCTCAGTCAGACAATACAGTGAAATCTGAAGAAATATTGACCTGAGTTGTGTATTGCTGAGGTAAAGTTAGTTTGCTGTCTTTGGGAGAAGTTAATAAATTAGACTAATGGCCAAATGATGCTAACACATAATCTGCTCATAGCCCCTAAAGAGCACTGTCCTTCTAATCCATGATCCTCTCGACGAAGAGTAAAGTCCAGCAGGAAGTTTGAGTTTTTGCAGAATCAGGCCTTTATTGTGCAAATAATATGTTTTTTCTATACACATATTTGCATTCATACATTCCCACACACATATGTAAGTTATTTTACGTTTTAGAATGCTTGAAACCTATCATAACTGATAAAAATGCAGTGGCTACTAATACTTTTTATGTCATAAAAATCCATTGCACCAATAAGATCTTTATCTCTTATTACAATTTCTTTGTAACAAACATAACAATTAAAATACAGTGATCTTCAACAAGAGTCAACTCCTGGAAGATGGGAACAAATGTATTTCTCTGATCTACTGACAGTAGAGAACTCAACAGTGATATTGCAGCTGTTGTTATCCCCCATCTTCATCCAGATCTGATGAAGAAAGACATAAGGATCAATGACTTAGTGAGCTGGAAACAAACTTTAAAAGTTAAAGTGAGCCAATTATAGTAAAATACTGAATAAAGTGATGGATTCTCTACCTCTTGATATGTTTAATTGTCTGGATGCCTTGTGGAATATATTTGAGCAAACACTGGCGCTGACAGCAATATAGAGGTAGGATGGGGAACTATATGTTTATTTCAGAGACCACATTAACTAATCTTTGACTCCTGCAGTCATGAGTATTACGTACATCAGAACAAAGAAAAACTCGGTTGCTTCTGGAAATCCACCAGCATCTGTGAAAATGCACAGTAGTACAGCAGGAAATATTGCAGTACAGAGCACCTTGTTCTCATTCACAACTGACTGTTCCCATGTATCATCATCAAAAACTCATGGGCATAATAGGAATAGCAGGAGTCAGAACTTATCATAGCATAAAACCGTGGTCTTGTGGTCATGACTAACAAACTACCTGTATCAGAGCAGGTGAGTCACATCCTCTCCATTTAGCTTGGCAAGATAAGTGGTTGTTTGCATCACAGCAGCTCCCATGTAGCCAGCACAAAATAAAAGAAGGTACAAATTGGTCATCTTCACCATCACCAAAGTAACTTTTTTTTTTGGTGTGCTGAAGTTGTCAGCAGAGCGGTGTTTAGGTGAAAAGTAATAGATTGTGTCATGAAAGGCAAGACTGGATGTAATTGCTTTATTTAAAGCTTACAAAATATGAAAGGTAGCATCAAAGTTGTTCTTTTTTTTTTTTTTTTCAAATAGCAAACATATTCACAGTCTGCTGTCAACAAACCTTTCATAGGCTTAATGCCAACTGCTACTGGGCTGGTCCAGCAAAAGCTGTGTCTTGTTCTTTAGTGTATGATTTGTTCAGGTCCAGGAGTTTTTCCAGAGAAGTGATTTTTCATGGTGGAATGGGTGCTTTAGTGATTGTTGGTCTTCATGGCATTGCTAATGAGATAAAGACTGTTCCGTCAGACTTCAGATGGCTCTTTGTATCCCATTTGTTGGGATTAAATTTTGCGTATTAAGTTTTTATGTATTCTCTGTTTTGGTTTTCTTGCCACTGTCTGTGGGACCTGAACTCTTCCAGTGACAGCTCTGTCAGCTGGAGCTTGTTGGCTGCACCTGCCTTGTGCAGTGGGGCATAAACTCAACATGGTCTCAAAGCCTCCTCAGGACTTTAATGAGAATTTCCTCTAACAGGAAAATCAGATATTTATCCTAACTTTATGCACTCCAGCAGGGAATCCCTGGAGAGGGAGTGAAAGTCTGCAAGACTGCACCAGTACTTGATTTACTTTCATTGTCTACATGAGCGTGGAGTTTTTCAAAAGAGCCAAGTCCAGTCACAGTATAGTCAATGGTGCAGGTTCTCAGGGTATCCTCTAAATTATTCCTTATCCTATAAACAGTATCCAGTCCCCAACTGTTCTTTTGATCAAAGAAATAGTGTTCTAGTACAGAAACAGTTCCAGGAACTTACCAGAAGTGGCAAATTTTTGATGGCTTCAGTAGTCTGTTCATGAGTTACATATCAATACATTTGCTTTACTCGGAGGCTTTATTTGGATGCAGCTTGCAGAAGTAATGATTGTTGAACACTGTGCCAAGTATGTTTGAATGAATGACTTCTCTAAGGAACTCTGTATTTATACACAAGAATCGAGTTTTCCCATAATACCTCAATAAGAAAAAATGCTATTTCTCTGCTTCTTCTCCAGCTGTAAGTTGCTAAAGATGTTATTTGCAAGTCTGTGTGTAACTCATGCCTTTAGGAAAATTTTCCCCTTTCTTCTGTTACAGAACTAAGAAGCATGGAAATAAATGAAGAATACATTTGGTATCCATTCACTGCTACTCAGATATTCATTACTGTAACATGCTGCATTACTTCTTAAGGTTTGGGATTCATTGCACTAGCAAGAGCTGTTATAAATATGCTTTCCTGAGTATTTATTATCTTGTATATGGATTACAGATGCATAGATGCATATGTAATATGCCTATGTATAAATCATGACTGAAGTATATATGCCCTAGTATTTGTTCAGATACTTGGAAATCCAAGAAAATTCATATATTCCTGTTACTATTATTTCTTCTCTTTCTATGACTTACAGTGGCTTGTTTTATTGTTAGCCTTCCATACTGTGAGAACAGTATATATTGCTTAGGCAGCTATTGCAGGAATTAACTAAAAGTGCATCAAATGATGACTGTCCTATCTAAGTGCTAAATAGAAAATAAATGTAGCCTAGTGTTTGGGGTTGACCCAAGCTGGATGCCAGGAGCCCATCAAAGACACTCCATCACTCCCCTTGGAAAATATAATGGAACGCTCATGGGTCAAGGTCAGGACAGGGAGAGCTCACTCACCGGTAACTGGCATAGGCAAAACAGACTTGACTTGGGGAAATTAGTTCAATTTATTACCAGTCAATCAGAGTAGGATAATGATAAATAAAACTGAATCTTAAACCACCTTTTCCCTATCCCTCCCTTATTCCCGAGGTCAACCTCACCTCTGAGTGCTCTACCTCTTGCTCCCCCAGTGGCACAGGGGGATGAAAATAGGGGTTGTGGTCAATTCAGCACATTTCTCTTGCTCCCTGCACCTCACACTCCTCACCCTCTTTCCCTGCTCCAGGATGGAGTCCATCCCATGGGAGACAGCCCTTCAAGAAGAGGCTGCTCCAGCATGAGTCCCCCATGGGGTCACAAGTCCTGGCAGCAAACCTGCTCCAGCATGGGCTCCTCTCTTCCCATGGCCACAGCTCTCGCCAGGAGCGTGCTGCACTGCAGGCTTTCCATGGGCTCACAGTCTCCTTTGGCAGCCCCCTGCTCTGGCATGTAGTCCTCCAAGGGCTGCTCCACCATGGACTTACACGGGCTGCAGGGACCAGCTGCCTCACCATGGGCTTCATTCATCACAGGCTGCAGGGGAATCTCAGCTCCCCCACCTCCTTTTCCCTTGATCCTGGTGTCTGCAGGGATGTTTCTCACATATTCTCACTCCTGTCTGCCTGCAGTTGCTGCTGTGCAGTTTTTTTTCCTCCTTTTAAATGTGTTATCCCAGAAGTGTTACTGCAGTCATGGATGGGCACAGCCTTGGCCAGTGGGTCCATCTTTCAGCCAGCCAACACTGGCTCCATTGGACACTGGGGGAAGCTTCCAGCAGCTTCCCACAGAAGCCACCCCTGCAACCCCTCCACTATCTACACCTTGACACACAAACCCAATACACCTAGTTAAGCTGCATGTTAGTAGAAGACAATATTAGTGTTGGCCTCTGGTCTTTAATTTATTTATTCTTGTTTTTCCAAGACATTACACATCAGAGAGGTTCCCTCCATGTGCCATCTGCTTCCTTGCAACTGGGAATGGTAGAATAATTTTCTGAAGAATTGCTGACAAGATGTGGCAGGGGAACAGTAATCCATAAGGACAAGATTTCTCATTAAAGTCACTCAGCTTGTCTGTGAAACAGGAAGCTCTTGATTTACACTGGTCACCTCTGGAGCAGGGAGGACATTGGCTGGTAAGTTACATTTTTTATTGCACAGGCTAATGGTGAGGTTCTTGACAGTAACTGGGATTGCTGTCAGATCAGTTTTCATGGCACAGACACACTTATCTAAGTGAGATTATTCTGGTTAGACAGGTTATCATAATAACAGATGTCATCATAGACGCCTCTTGACCTTAGTTACTTCATGATGTCTTAATGCTGGCTGGCTGTTGTCATATCATTCCTTAGGCTTTTGCTAGGAAGGGCAGATGGACCACACAAGGCCCCTCATGAATTATAGCAGACTTTCTTTTTGGTCTTGTGGTACAGATCCTAAATTTCCTTTCCGTGTATGCCTCCTGATCTTCTCTCATGAGCAGAACCTTAGTGCAGGTTGCTGCTTCTGCTCTTGCTGAGCAGCCAGTTTATGACATACTGGCACAGCTGGTCATGTCAGCCAGCTGACAATAGTTGCAAGCACACAAAGGAAATTGCTCTAGGACAATTTAAAAATTAAATATATGTCACAGAAGCTTGGGTGGGATGGAGAGGGCAAGGAATAATATGGTAGAAATGAGAGACACAATCACGGATGTGGTGGTTGGAAGGGATGCTGCAGGTCACCTAGCCCAGCCTCCTGCTTAAAGCATCACTATGTACTTTGGAGGCCTGAAAGCACAGGGCAGGAAGTACACCTGGACTAAAACAGAAAGAGGAGATGTCCTCTTCCAGTTGAGGATCCATGTTTTTCCACATAAAATGAAAACACTTTTAAGTCGTGATCAGCTCTTCCCTACCCCTCTACTGCTCTACATTAGTATTTCACAATAAATACCAGCTATCTTTTCAAGAGGGTCCTCAAAGTACTTGGAAGTAGAGAGAAAGTTAAGTCTCTCTACAAGATGAAGAAAAGAAGAATCTATGCAATGTGAAAAAAAGAAGAATCTGTGGTTATTGTGTAAATCATTAGCTGGAATAAAGGATTTATTTTTCCTTCACCGATAAACAACAGTTGCTTTGCTAATTTTTTATTCTTATGGTATAAGGAGCCTTGGGGTAGAGATTTTTTCCTACAAATCCTACAATTTTCCACAAATCTGAGTAAAGAAGTGTTAAAACTTGTCAGCTTTCAAGCAGAATTATGTTTAGTCTTGAGCTGCCGGGATTGGCAGGTGAATTTCAGATCTGTAGGTCTGTGTGCCTCCTGGCTTAGCCAC
Source organism: Pseudotriccus pelzelni (assembly GCA_035584735.1). Taxonomy (NCBI): domain Eukaryota; kingdom Metazoa; phylum Chordata; class Aves; order Passeriformes; family Tyrannidae; genus Pseudotriccus; species Pseudotriccus pelzelni. The sequence continues at coordinate 5,816,527 of JAWMRA010000162.1, read as the reverse complement.
TGTTAACAGGAGAAAAACAAATGAAAAATCTAAGGTTGGAATTTCGGTCCAAGCCTTGCACAGGCTAAAACATGTGCTTAGTTTCATGTAGAAATGTAGTTGAATGATCTCAGGAAGTGATTCCAGATGAATTTATGTGTTTGGAGGAGCACTTCCTTAATTATCCATGCTGAAAGTTGGCGATAGGATGCTACACAGTTTTTAACAAGGGTGACAGTCTGCTACTTGTCTTACCTGGCAGATCTGAAAAGTAAATATTTTTTCATAATGTTTCACTCTACATTTTGCTTTTAACAGTGGTTATATTACCCCATCCTTCTCACAGATGGTCTGAGGAAAATGTGAAAATACAGCTGGAGACTATAAGAAAATCAAGATCACAGCCCAAGGTAGAATATCTAATCAAAATAGCTGTTTGGTAGACAAAAGGGTACGTGCCTTCAAGCAGTGAGAGCCCCAGCTCTGTTATGAGGTGGATGTACTGACCCACATTAAGGTGTTCTGCTTTGCTTCCTGGCAATGCACATTTGCTTCAGTTTTGTTGCAAACCCTCCAGTTGGGATCCTCTGGAAACAGGAGCCTAGAGGAACAGCATGATTGGCTTGAAAGATTATTTTGTTGTGATTGCTAAACCAGCTGCATTCTTCCACTAGCTCACTATGTCAGATTCACATAAGCACGCTCCAGTGCATAAGCACACTTGTAAGATGCTAAATTCAGCCAACCATCTCTTCACTCCTTAAGGGCTGAGATAGAGAGGAGTGTGAATGGCAGAGAGTGGAGGAAGAGACTGGCAGATCACACAAAGCTGGAGCAACTGCTGAGTTCTGAGTCACTCAGTCCTTAGTACCACTTTAATGATTCAGTAAGACCAGTAATACTTTGAGCCAGGTGACTAGAAATAGAAGATTCTAGAGTACTCACCCCATTATCCTTCTCTCTCAGATATGAAACATTATACCAAAATGTGGTCATATCGCTCCAAATAACTCTTAATGGAGCAACTTAAGAGAATGTTCTCAGAGAAAGTTCTGCAGTCCGACTATACGGTCTTGCTAAGATGGTTGCAGCTGCCTGGTAGTTGTTTGCTGGCTCTTCCTCCAAGCAGACAACCTACCCATATGTGTGACCTTAGCCTGGAATATAGGATCCCAGTTTTCTAGAATACAAGCTCCTGGAATTGAGATTCATAACCCTCTAACAAGATAATAATACAAAAATCTGAGTCAGCCCAGTGGCTGCACTTGGATAATAACATGTAAACAGAAAAATCCACTTCTGTTGGCTGAAATATTGCCAAGGTTCATTAGAGTCAGCACACAGACATTTGAATGTGCTGGAAACATGTAGCTTTGAAAGACTGGTAATTTCTTGAACAAAAAATATGCTAAACATTTAAGATATTGTATATGAAGATGAAAGATGCATGATTTAAATTGAAAGCTATAGGGGTAGCACTGGAATTAAGATAATATGTCTGAAAAATGAATTAGTAACAAATGATTTTTGCCAACTGTTGACTTTTTTTCAGAAATGAAAGGCATAACTACCTATTTGGAAATACACAATTCTAACTTGTCCGTCAATGCAAAAAACATCTATATAAATTATATACAGATTGTTCAAAACCAAATTCTCTCTATGGCTTTGTTCACTTGCTTTTGCAATCCTGAATATTTCCAGTGAATCTGTTAAGGAAGCCTCCGACCTGAAACAACATATGAAATAAGAATACATAAAAATTGCTCTATACCACTGAAATTTAACTATCTTCAGCTTTTTTTCATCATGAAGAGAATCTGAAAATTTACTACTTCTTATGTAAACACAGCTATGTGGATATTTGGAAGTCACATGAGGTCTCTGCAGCCTTGAAATCATCATTCAGGTGAAAGTTTAAGAATAAAACACTGGTCACTGATGGATCCTTTTGCTATTTCTTACTTATCTTGCATAGGCAATGACAACGCTAAGAAGAGCAGTTGGTGATTTCTCTTTATCTCTGTGCTTGGGCACCTCATCCTGACAGCATCCTTTTCTACACAGAAAGAGGGAAAGCTACTGCTGTTACAAATGTGCTCATTAAATCAGACTGATCCTTTCATTCAAAAAATATTTGCACCTGTTTGGATGTTTTTCTTGATGTATTTTTGCCATCTGTATTGGTGGATTAATCCACTCAAATACATGCAAAACTTATATGCACTGAGGTAAAGCCCCCAAAATGCAAAACATATTTTCCAAAGGTGGATGGTAGTTCCATATTTGACAGCAAACATTTAGATATGTACCAAAAAGGAACACATTCACGCTGCCCTTCATCTTAACGAACATGATCTTTTCTATCTTCTGTTTTGTGGTAATTATCAAATGATAAGGAAATCAGGACAAATGTCTCCATTCTGACAACGTGCTCAAAAACTGATGCAAGAAAAAGCAGTTTCGAAGAGATTTGCAACTGAAAGGTCACCTGGCAGTGTGGCAACTTGTTTAATGAACCAGGAGTAAGATAATTTAACATGCTTCTCAAGGATTCAGAGAAGAAGCCTAGTGTTCCTCTGTGCCTGGTATCATGGCATTGTATTTGGAGGTCTTTTAAAACAAAGATGTAACATTATTTATGCAAAACCATCCCATCCTGATGTTCATCATGAAGAGGACTTAGAGTGTACATCAGAGATTGACAGTGACTGGAACAAGCATTTAAGATTTATGTAGAAAGCTCTACTTCATACCTAATGTGTACATTGACAAATGTATTTCAGCATTAGTAAATCAGAAGATCTAGGAGTTTGGGCTTTGAGAGCTTCTGGAGAGGATTCTGTTCTATTTATCACCTCCACAGCAGAAGAATTCTGAATGTTACCTTTGGCACTTGCTGAGGCATTAACTGGCTCCCAATTTGATAGTCCATGCAAGATAGAAGATGTTTTTCCCATGCTGCAGCTTCACTTAGATTCTCCCAGTCCTTCAGTTTACAGTGAGGAGGCTTAAAGGGAGTCACTGTTTCCTTTTACAAGGAAATGCCAGATTTATAATGCCTTTCTCTTCATTATTTTATTTTTCTCAAACAAATGGAACAGAGAATATGTTGCTAAATAACAGAATAGGAAAAGATTTTACTGCAAGCACAGCATAAGTATGTCTTATTCTTAAGTGTGACTCAAGTTCTTGTCCCAAGGTAGAGGCTTTTGTTTGAAATGTACCTCATTAGGTTGACCTTGAACATCTTTAATGAGTGTTTCCTCATCAGATGGCCCTGTGCGCTAGTTTGATTGTTGGGTATGAGGACTGAGATTGCTTGCACTTTGCATAATAGAATTACAGTTGTTTGCTGAGACCAGAGCTATAGTCTTTGATCATTGGCTTCTCAGTGGCAGCCCCAATTAAACTCTTGTAGAAATACTCCATAGAAATAATCTACTGCCAAGTATTAAGAGAGAAGTTACATGGCTGAAGCAGAACTTTTGAACTTATTGCAAGGCAGTCTTTCAAAAATCAAGTCTATATAGAGCCATGAAAGATAGAAAATAAAGGAGCACACTTCCCATGAACCAGTCTTTTGTATATTAAAGTCCTATTTACTACAGCAAAGAAATACTGGCCTCTCCCACTCACTTCAGAAGAACAATAAATAAAAGAGTTCAATTAACAAACATCATCTAAATGATAACATGGAAAGTATTTGCAGTCTGAGCACTGTAGAACTTTCTGTATACAGTATTTTCTTCCTAGTTGTTCCACTGGGTGGCACAACTCCTACATTGCCTTTTTCAAAGATATCATTCAATATTTGAATATGTTAAATTATTTTACTGTATTATTTTGTGTTGACAGCTGCAGCCTTGAGTTCTGATTGCCAGGTGAAATCGGAACTTTAAGTAACTGGGACAGAAGTGCCTTCAATGTTATAAAAATGTTCTGATAGACTAACAAGGCCCTGTTTCTTCTCAGCTTCCCTGACTGTTATTTGCTCTTCAATTCTTCATCTCTTTAAGGCTTTTCCTTTAAAATAATTTAAAAAATTAATTCCTAGATGTTTAAACTAAGTATTTTGTAATAGTGACAGGGATTCTCAGGTCTTTCCAGATGTTATCCTCTATATTTGTAAGTCGGGTGCCCAAGGAAAGCATTTCCATGGTGTAGTGGTTGTCTCCCTGTCAGTTCTGCCTCATCTCCATTTACCTTTGAGACCAGGGGTTAATTCCAGTGAAATCTGAAAGAGGAACAGGTAGGACTCACAGAGGTGTCTAAATAGATATAAAATTTGGGAAAACTGGCCCATGACTAGAGTGAGCTGTACACAAATGAAGACCCTCCTGAGAGAACTCACACAATTATATGTAACATTTGGTTATAACTAATCAGTCAAAATGTACCTGACCAGCCATTTAGAATTTGGGCACTGTCAAATTAGTTGTAACTCTGCTTTTGAGCTGTCTTTTGCAGGATGCAGCTGGAAATATCGCTGCAGGAACTGGGTCATGACAGGAGAGGACAAATCTATAAGAAAGCCATTTCATTAGTTATGCTACTCACGCAGCAACTAATTTTAAATGAAGGAAATGTCTTACTAGTCAGGTTCATATAAATCTTTTGTGCAGGAGGCTTATGCTTTTAACTTTAAAAGCACTATGTTTTTAATTTTCAAATAAATATATTTGGGCTTTGTAGATTCAATTTTCTTTTGCCAAAATCCTGCTACAGTAAGGTTAGCTCCTTCGTAACTATAAGAGGAGCAAGGCTGTGAGGGTATTCCATTTGGCAGGTGACAGCTCCAGAGCAGTAAATCAGGATTATGTACCGAAACTCATTAATTTACCCATATAAGCAAACTTCTACACTTCATTTTAGTGTCTAGAGTGCTTCAACTTTTCTGCTTTCTTTTTAAGCTACAGCTGCTGTGCCCCCAGATCTTTATACACATGGGATAAATTTCTCTTGACTTCAGTGGAGTTCTACCAGCCAGAAATTTTGCTTCCGGCCTTCTTTAGGATTTAAATTGTGTGTGTTGGAAGAAAATGTCAGATTAGACTCAGGAGAAAAAGTAATATGAAGAATACCCACATGTCTAAACTATGGACAGAAAAAGAAAAGTGGGAACTGGTGTTGGATTATTTTCATTTAAACTACATTTGTCCTTGTTTGGAAATTCAAATGTGGCTTTAGCTTTCCCAGTTAAATAAATATCTGAAGTATTGTTTGGGACAGGAGACATGTAAGAGAAAGCTGATTGAAGCAGAAATTTGAAGCATCTTTTATTGCTAAGTGTGTATGTGTGTGGGTTTGTCCTAAAATAAAACATGCCATTTTTAGGAAAAATAAGGCAAGTATTTTTTAAAAATCAGGTTTTCCACGCTTAATTTTTTCCACTTCTGAGAAAATCTCAAAGGATAGCTTTGACTTCCTTTTACAGAAAAAAAAAAAAGCTACAAATGTGACTTATCTTGGCAAAGAGCTATGGTTTCTTAATTGTATTTAATATTTGTGTTGCTTCTGCAGTTCCAATTATACTGATGTATCCTGATGCAACGTCTGTAAATCAGCGTCCTTGCTGGCTCTTCCATTATTAGTTCCCAGTTCTGCTGGAGCTCTTGCTGAGGTGCTGGGGCTCTGCAGAGGCCTTGCCCTTGGTTAGCTTGTCCTTGAAGATGCCCGGGCAGAAATGAGGCTCTGTGAGGGCTCTAAATGAGAAGGGAAATGTCAGAAATGAAGTTGTTGGGACATCTGTGCTGTGGTGAATGATTGAAGGGGGACTAAGGGTTAGGGTGGACGACACCCTAACTCACAGTGCATGTCTTTGAAACAGGAGTTTGGCTGGATTGCCAAGGGACTGCGATTAGGAGAAGAGTATTTCCCGCGTGGGCACACAAAGGCTGTAGATACTGTGCACAACCTTGTTCTTTTGAAAGCAAGACTTGTAGCTATGAGCAGCAAGGATGTTTGTGTGAAAGAGACAAGGTCTCTATAAAATGACAGCCTACTGGTAGCGTGAGAGTCCTCTTACTGGGCACGGACAGTGAAAAAACAGGAGGGAAAGTGGCTTGCCATGTTTGATTATTCTTTTCTGTTCTTTTCTCTCTTATTCTTTTTCTGAGAGAGAACAGAGATTCTTATTCCCTTAATAGCTTTTGCTTTTCAAAATGCATTTTTCCTGCTGGAATGTACCAGCTCTGAACATGACTGTACCAGTAGAATCCCCCTCCTAGTGATACAGATTTTCACTTTGTTTAGGGAAAAGACAAAAATATGCCAGCCAAAATACTCTTTCCAGGTAAAGGTGTGTACTCTACTAACTCAAATTCTGAGCACTTCCATCCTCAGCTCAGAGTCTCCCTTTAAAATCTTTGCTGGCTTATTGCATACAGCAATACCAGGGACTGTAACTTGGAACTTTTCCTCTACTCTTAAAAAAATGAAACGTTTTGTATTATTTACCACATGGGACATTTTCTCTAGGAACTATTATCTAAAAATAGAACATATCCAACAGAACAGCAATGAATGCTCATAAAACAAAGTGAGAGAGAGTTCATGATTATTTGTGGCCTCACATTAGGGTGTGAATTGAATCCTTTAAATCCTAAATTGTTGGGTTTTTTTCTTCAAGCTGTTTCTCTGGCTCTGCTGCTCGCCCTGCTAGCTAGATGGATAATTAGTTTCAACATCTGAAGAACTTCAAATAGAACAGTGCTGGGAACTGGGTGGTCTGGTTCCTTTTAAGTGCTTGCCTATTGCAAAACTGTTACACATAGAAAGCCTGGGGTTTTTCCTTCGAATTGTAACTTTACACTCTGGCTTGCACAGGTGGCTTTGATATTAGTTGTAACAAACAAACGCAGTAGATGATTAAATATGTTTTTTAAAAAGAGAAAATTGCACAGCATCAAACTCTGTGTAAGAACAGTTTTCAAATTGCTTTTGGTAGCTAATTCCAGTTATGCAATATTCAACAGGGGAATTTGTATTGGTTACAGGTGAAGGAATAAGTAACAGAAACTTCATACAATTAAGAACAACTGATTTTAGAGAACTTTCTTCTCTGAACTGAATCATTAGCTTATGAGTGATCTCTTGGACTGTTCCAGTGTCATCTGTAAGAAAGGAGGGTTCAGGGTCCAGGAATGTCTGTCATGAAAAGTGACTGTTCAGGATATGTATGTAGGGTATGTTGCATTTGCTGCAAAAGTGTAGAAATTTCTGCTATTGTGTCAGTAATACTGTTGTTCTTTAGGCCATCTAACTCAGAGCTAGTGCAGATAATTTTATCTACATCACGTAGGCACTTCCAAGCAGAAAGTGTATTTCTCTGCAGTAATAGGAGTAAAGGCACATAAGTAAGTTAAACTATAAAAGCAGAGACGATACAGAAGGGACATGGAGAACCTTGGAATGAATCCAGCCTCTGTTGCAGCCAACTGGTAGCATTTAGATGTCTTATCTCTTGCATTATCCTATAGAATGCCTTTAAGACCTGCAGCTTAGCAAAGTACAAAGTGAAGACTGAAACAGGGCCATGGCAAAAAGTCCATCAAACAAACAGAGGTGGCTAATGCCAGCCATAAAGGATAAGGAATATGGAGACTGTAGGGATTCAGGTCATGTAAGAATTTGCAGGCAAAGATACAGGGAGGAGCTTCCCAAATGTCAGGTGTCAGATTTTATGGAAGAGAAAATAAGCTTTGAATGGTTTTGAATGATGGATTTGATGTCAATGACACCAGAAGGGCAGAAACGCGTAACTTTTGTTGTATGGGGTTTTTTCACTGTTTTTAATTAAAAAGATAAATAAAAGTATTGCAGTTGTTGAGAAAAGTGACTGACATGGCAAGATCTCTTCTTACTGTCTGGAGAGGGGTTCCAAAACCAATCTTTGAAGGAATAAGATGTATCTGTGTTGTGGTATATATTCTCTTTTCAGAGATGTATTCTTTAAATGAATGTCAGCCCCAAAGTACTCACATTGGCTTGTGGTTTCTCACAGAATTAAAACACTCCAGACTGCTAAAGGTCACAAGGATTACTTAAAGAAAAATACTAATAGGTAGACCAGTCTTCAGAGGAATAGACAGTAAATAAAGTGGGGGAAAAAACTCACAAAGGTTTTGCTGGAGTGAACTCCTTTAGTCCTGAAGTTAGTCATGTAATTTGTACTCTGTGTGGATCCAGTGGTTTTCCTGTACATCTCAGCTTGCAAAATGGGGATAAGAATGACCTAATGCCTGTCTTCTATTTCAGTATGTTCACATCAGTTTAACTACCCCATAACTCACAGAAAGGTTTTCTGCAGTGATGATCCCCAGTGACATGACGACATATGGTGTTAGATGTACCAAGTAATATCTTTTTGTATCAGTATATTAGGTAAACCTGATACTTTATTTATATGGATGAAAGAACCATGAATTCAAGATGTTAAGGTTAATAGGTCAAAATCTAACCTAAATAAAACTCTCAATGAGAATTTTGCCTGGGCAAGGACTTTGAGATTTAGTCTTAAGAGAATTAACAAGGTACATCAGGTCTCGTCACTGCTCTGATTGCCAGAAGCCTGTCTGGACAGTGTCCAGAAATACATTCTCAATCACAGCAGATTAAAGCAGCTAATACAGGAAATGATGTGTACTATTTCACATTGTCTGTTCTGTTATCTGGACAGGTACAGTAATAATCACACAAAGAAAACAAGAGGGGAAAAATGTTGAATTATTTTAATCAGCTGATGTTTTTCTCATATACTTATTTTTTGGGAAAGTAATTATTTTCAAGTAATTGTAAGCTGAGTTTTAAAAATCCTGTTAGAGTTCTTTCTTCACCTTGGGAATCCTTTCTGATTTTTTAAAGCTGCTGTGGATCCCTCCCCCTTTAAAAAAACCTTCATAAAATGTTTACAAGTCTTGTTTATATTCCCACAACATTTTTCATTATGCTGTGACAGCTTCTCTGAAAAATTATTTTAATTATCTCAAAATGAATCGCACAAAGAGGGAATATGAAAATATAAATCTTATGTTTGACTGTACTTTAATTGCTTCAGCTAATGAAAGAGGCATGAGATATCTACACAATGTGCAAGCTAAATTGCATGAACGATATAACCAGTGTTTGAAATGTGCTGAATCCATAGTACTCACTCTGCTTCAGTGGGCAGATATGGGGACTGGACCTGTTTCACAGTGTTCGTTTTCTGCTCCTGATATGGGAAGCTAATTTCAATGGGAAACAGTGTTGAAAACACTTAATAATTATCTTTTCTGTTCTCTAGGTCAGCAGCATGAAGACATTAATGAACAAAACAAAGTAAATTTATGTTCCAGAAGCTGTGGGCCCTCTCCTGCCAACCTATCCACAAGAGTTCAGTTATGTGAGTAGTTCTTATGGACTGTACTGTTATTAAACCATGTCCATAAAACATACATCGATTAGAGTAAGTAACCCATTGCTACAAAAATGTTGAGGAAGCAAGATAAAAGTGGGCATCAGCAGGCAATAGAATATATACAAATAAATGAACACATAATAGGTCAAATCTGGAGGTCTAACTAGTTGTTCTGCTCCCACAGTAGAGATTTTTGCCTCATCACATTCTAACCTTGTGATCTTTGACTGAATTTTATCCAATACCTTGCACACAGGCATCTTATTTTTACAGAATTCTGAATTTTCAGCTGTTTAGAAGCTACTGGTTGAAGGGAGGGAATTTAACAAAGGACAAGGGTATGACAGAAAAACAGTGTTCAAATTGTTACTTTGTCAGGGACTCTTTCACGAACATAATGCAGGAATGCTGCAAGGTTATTAGCCAACAAATCTCTCCTCTGTAGTCTAAAAATATCTCCCAATTGGGTGCCTCAGTGAAATGCCATGTGTTATAAATGGCAAAGCTGATTTCCAACTTACAGGGATAGTGTGGAGGGACTGCGGGAGCTTTGATATTTAGCAGAAAGGTAACGGACATGTTGGTGCACACGTAGCCAGCCCTAAGTAATTGTTTTCCTCCCTTAGATTAGATGTTTCTTATCTTGTGATAATGTCAGAAGTCAAAATCCTGCCATTGCTCATCATTGTCTTTATAGGGTTGTGGGGTTTTTCCTTTTCTTTATTATATTTTTTTTATGTTGGGATAATAGTCTTTCATAATCTTTAAATATCAGGGAGTTTTCCTTTGGTTCACAAATATTATACCGAGTAGTAAATCTGTGTGATTAGTGACAGGCATTAAGGGAACACGCTGACTCAGGAAATTAGTAATGATTAGGAGAGGCTTTCCCTTAGGTCAAATCAGCAGTGACAGCACATTTTTACCATCTGATGGCTGCTTTAGGTTCATACAGCCCTGGATGCTTTGAATTTGTATAACACATTGCCTGTGCTGCTGGAGTGTTTTACTTGCCTTGTTTTCAGCAGTAACAGTTTTATGCAGTGCAGCAGTGGGCCAGATTTGTCATTAGTGTAAGTCAGAGTGATACAACACTCTCTTATGCCAGCAGGTCATCTGACTGCATATGTCTCTAATACCATGACATGGAGGCATCAAGCCAAAACTGGCAGACTTTTTCTGGAAAAGCTAATTTATGTGTTGTTCATGGGAGAAAAGATGTGGACATTTGTAATTAATGCTGTCTTCTCAAATCCAATAAAAACATGCAGGGCAATCTCAGTTTCCCACAGTATATAATCCAGCAGGGCACACTATGTGACCAGGATATAAAGTGTGTTCATACCCAGATATGTTATTTCTAAATGTTCTTCTAAGAATGTCTTTTCTAGTTTGGATTTATTTGTCTCCCTGCCTTGCAGTCCAACATTCTGCCACTTTATTGCATTAACCTGTGCTGGGCAGAGTGATAATCTGACTATTTGTCACTATGAACCCCCTTGCTAAAGGGAGCTTCATTAGCTTCCTCTCTTCCGTGGTGATGTGATCCCTTGGGAGTAACCTCCCACAAGCTATAGAAGCAGTGCTTAGGTTGCTAATGGATTTTCCTGTTATTTTGTTGGTTTCATTCAAATTTCAAGTGTTATAAATACAGAGTACATAGAGAAGTCAAATGAACAGGCAGTAGTTTCAGGGGTTATGTTTCAGACACCAGTTACACCCACACGTTAGAGAAACCAGCTGACTTTTACAATTTCATTGAATGAATATGAGTAGATTTTCATCAGTTGAACATCTACCATGTAGAATTTGTGTCAGGCTGTTGATTTACCTAAGAAATGTTCCACCAGTGGGCAGCAACAACTGTATTCTTCTTTCTAAATATTTAAACTAGCTACATATTATTTTCTATTCATCAAACATTTCAGGGCGGTATAGTCTTTCTAGACTGTAGTTTGGAACAAACAGTTCAGAATCTGTTATTGTGTGTTCTTGCTGCTAATTTTGCTTCACTGTAATTGATGTGTTTGCTTAGCTCCCTCCAGTGACTTGATGAGCAAATAAGTCCATGGTGTGCTATCATTCTAGATATTGCAAAACAAGTTACCACAAAAGGCAAGATCAATTCTTTAGATGGTATTACACACAGCATTTTGCAGTATAATGAGTAAATACTATGTTCTAAACCCATTGTAGTGTATAATAAACAGAGCATCTAAGATTTACCACATAATTCTACTATTATTTATTATCAATACTTTCTTAGACTTGGCAGAATTAATGTGTGAATTTCAATATTAAGTGGAAGAGAAAAGGCTTTACACTCCTAAAAGAACATTAGTATTTGTAGGAGAAAAAGAAGGAGATTCTGAATCTGAATTAATTTCATGAGCTGTATTGAAGATGCTCCTTCGATCTTTGTAATAATATGCAGAAAAGCACTAGCTATGGAAACAAGAAGTATTATACACTGTATCCTGAGGAAAATCTGCATGCTTTTAGACTGAACAAATTTAATGAGATAGGGTCCATTTGTGAAAATTGTACCATTTTTGAAATACATTTGAGGAACAAAAAATGCAGTTGTTTATGAGCTAAATTGAATCAGAAAACGCTGTTGGAGCTAAAAAGCTATGGAGAAGTCTGTGCAGATAAATTGCAGTAGTATTCATAATAGGAACAGGAAAAATGACAGTATAAAGAAAACAGATTAGATATTCAGAGGGACCTTTTAGTCACATTGAAGTAAATGGAAGTTTTGCAGCCAATTTCAGCTGTACCACAACTTAAATATGTCAGAATGAAGCTTTGGGAGAGTTTCTTTGGGTATTTGTCTCCCTCACTGAAAACACATCATTAAAGACTTTAATTTTAGAGGATTGCACTTTCAGTGTGAAAAATGTTTTGTGTTTTGTTTTTAATTCCTTAATACCCCATCTCAATTCCTTAGGTATGCCAATAAAAAAAGCAGTAAACCAAAACTAGGGAAATTGCTCACGTTGAGACGCATTCTCAAGGGTTATGATTTGTATTTTTTTTACTGTAGAATCTAGGAGGTCCCCTCAGGACCAAGCTATCACTGTATTAGGCCGAAGCCCTCATAATACAGTGCCAGTTCCAAAGAATTCAGAGAATATGAGAAGTTAGTATAACACTTCATGAACTGGAGTCAGTCTGAAGGCAATGACAGGAATTAAAATTCTGGTTAAGCCTGTTAGCATCTTATTTTCACACAAAATAAAGGTGGAAAAATCACAAATCCAAGAAATTTTCACTTTTATTTTCTTACTCACTTCTCTTTCCTACACTTGGAATTTTTCTCCTCTGTCTTACAATCTCCTGTATCTTTGGTGGAAAAAATCTGTGGAAGCAGAAAAAAAAAAAAGAATGAGGAGGAGAGGAAAAATGTGAAAACAAATTTAGAGTGTTATCTTGAAGTTATTAAAAAAAATAATCCAAAATTGCTAAAAAGAGGAAACAAGGTTTCCACAGGGATATAACCTGTGGAAAAACACAGTTTCAAATAACTCCAGTGCACAGAGGTTGATCTGTAGTTACAAGCCTGATATGTGCAATCAGGGTTCAGTGTACGGTGACACAGCAGGCAGACAAGGGCTATTCCCTGACCACCTAGAAGGATAACTTTTCCCAGTGTGCTTATAATTGACAAGTACCAAAGTCAGGAGGTGAGAAAAAAGCTAGTGAGGATCTACCAAAAAATATGCAGTTTCTCATGCCCTGAAATCTTGGGACTAGATCTTTGTTTCTTAAAACTGATTAATGGTAACATTTCACCGATTTTCTGTATCAGGAATTTTGTAGTATAAACTGTTTCCTTATGAGCCACACAATTTTTCAGTGTGCAATAAAGTAATGTGAAGTACAGTGTACTCCTATAACAACTGTCAGTGAAAGAGTATGACTGTTTCACGAACTTTAACCCATTCAGTGGGAATTTCTTCTGTCTGTTCCTGCGTGGGGGAATTTGCATGTGCGTCTCTGTGTGTGTATGTGTCTATGAACTGTGACCTCTAGTTCTGCTGGAAATATACTTATTCATAATTTCACTGGAATTGCCATGGGCCTGCATACTTTTACCCAAACCGAAACACTGTCTAGCTTTTCTTGGGTTTTACGCAATCTGTAGTAAATTAAGCAGGAAAAGGTGATTTGGAGAAGTTGGCTTTGTGCTGTGCTGATGATGGGAGCACTGCTCATTCCTAACTCTGGTTCCAGAGGGAGAGCTGTTGTGTGTTTAGTGTTCAGTCATTGTTCCCCGAGCTGGGGAGTCGCTGCAACGCCCAGAGTGTCTTCCAGCTTCAATCTCCCTACAGTTGCTCCTCCTGCAGCTCAGTCTTCCCTACAGCTGTACAGGCCAATGGCAGCCACCCTCAGTGTGACCTTAACCATCTGCTGCCCCTTAGGGGGATGTTGAGAACTTCTTTCTTCTTTCATTCTGGCTCCTGCTCTTCTCCTACCAGCTTAATTGTTCAGGCAGGGCAAAGCTGATGCTGGACAGTGGGCACTGAATGTCAGGCCAGGGCCGCAGAGGGCTCAGAAGTACAGAATCCAAGAATGTGGCTCTCTAGTCCATAAGGCACGAGTCTGATAATCAGATCATTGGTGAAGCAGCAGTACAGTCTGGGGCTCAAGAAGGAAACTGTCTTCTGTACTAGTTCACACTATGTCCCCAGGTCAGCTGGTTTTATTCCTGGGCAGAATGAGGAACTTCAGGACAAGCTTTGTGGGCAGGAGCACCCCTTATGTACAGGCAGGTCTAGGTCAGAGGATACAAGAGCATAACCTTTCAGTCAGCAAGGGAAGAAAAGTAAAAATGGGCCTCCAATTTGTAGACCAAACTACATCTTCATTGTAAAAAAAAGAGTATAAATGTTTTAGTTCATCTGGCCAGTGAAACAGAAGAATTATTTATACTCGAGTTGTTACAGAGAAGAGTTCAGGTTTTGGTTTTTTAAGGCTGTCAAATGAGAAATGTCACCCATCTGGAGTATTAAATTTTGATCACTGAGTCAGAATGCTGGAGTCCTTTTGCTCTGTCCTCTGAAATTAAAATGTTGCTCTGTTGCTAGGTTAGCTCTGTGATTCTGAGTTTCTCCTTTTTATGTTATAGTTTGCTCATGATTAATAAAATATTGTCTCCCTTTCCGGGCAGGAATGAACAGATGGGGGAATCAACTGATCTGATGAACTCCGTGTGTACATATACTCAGTCAACAAATAATCACAAAAATAGGAAGGATCATGCTCAGATGTTACTTATTTAAAAATATTATAAAATCACATACTAACTATGCTGCCAAAAGGGTGGATTGACTAAGGAAAGTTTATTATTGTATGCATTATTTATCTGCTCTTTTATTCACAACAGGTTTAATTAAAAAAACTGCAGTTTTTCTAAATATTTATTCAGGATGCTGTTATTAAATGTAAATGTGGCATTTTGCATAACGTCAGTGTTAACTTTTTGGATTAGGATTTTAAAGAGAAGTAAACAAATCATGAGCATTTCTTAGGAGGCATTTATGTGCTTTTCATTCCAATAACACCAAGTCAGCTGGCAAAATTGTGTGTAAAACGAGTATTTGTGAGAAGTAAGAAATGGTTCTGGAGCACATTCGGAGTCTCTTTGGCATGTTTAGGGTTGCAAAACCCAGCAAACCTGTCACATAAGAGTAGCCTGATCACAACAAAAGATTAAAACTGAAATAATCATCAGCTGATAAAATAAACCTGTATATTATCTAGTTCACCCATTCCCCGTGCCAGTGTTAGAGGTGAAATGTCTCTCAGAGCAAAGTCCAGCTCCTGGAGCAGAGTTGCCAGCCTTGGGTAGAGTGAAGGAGCCCAGGGGAGGTGTGAGAAAACAAAGGCATTGGGAGAGCTGTATTCCCAGCCGTGGCTCCCACATCAGGGGTGACAGAGGCATTAATCCTGGATAGGTCTCATGCAAGTAGGGGCATTTTAGGTCAGTGGCTCTGCTGAGAAAGCAGGCTCAGACAGGGTTCTTTGATACAGGATTGTGTCCATGAGGAAGTACAAGGCAAGAAGATGCCTTAAAGGAGTCACAGTGGCTTGGTGCTATGAGAATAGTGCAGCCCCCTTTGAGCCCACACGAGTTTGTCTGGATGTTCCTATCAATTCCTATCAATTCCTATCAATTAATAGAGGTCTCAGCATCCAGGTTTGCCCCCGAAGGTCTCTCAGTGCTGGCACTGGCAGTTCAAAAGCCTAACCTTATGTGAGCCTCAAGGATACAACACACATAGCCCTGTTGAGTACCCAGGACTAGAGAAGGCACATGTCCTGTGGGAGATACATATTCCTGGGCATCACTGGATAAACTGCGTTTGGAGGAGCGTGACCGAAAGAAGGAACACTGTGTTCAGAGGGCAGTTCTGAAAATGGGATTTACACAACGCAAACTACACATGATACTGTTTCTAACCTTGAACAAGAACCACCTACAATTGATTTAACACTGAGCACAGCTGGAGATATAAAAGACATTTTGCTTATCTATATTTCAAACTTCTTTGCATCAACTCTGCAGAAAGGTGATTTCCCCATTGAATGACAATCAGGCTACGATGCTATTAATAGAATTGAAGAAGAACACATCTGCTCTGCCCTCCCCTCTTGCTGTCAAGGCTAAGCACCTAGGAGACAGCAAATGTTTCTGTTTACTAATGGAAAAGTACCTGGACAGACCTTACTTGCCCTGGGAAGACTAAAAAGTGGGCCACAGGGACTTTCAAGATAAAAAAGAAAGCCTAAACAGGAGGCAAACAAAAACTAGCTATGAACCAATACAGAGAAAATAAAGGAAACATTTTCATTGCCTCTCTTCATCCTTATGAATTCCAGCCAAGATGAACTTTCAAGACAGTTTTAGTGTGTTCATCAGAAGGTCTGCTGTAGAGGAAATTTGCAATTTTCCTAATCTCAAGCCTTCTAAGAGGACAGGAGTTTCTGGAATTGAGAATTGTCTCTCCCATCTAGCCTGCCTCTCTCCAGGTACCCTCTGCACTACACAACCCTCAATCATTGATAGAGCGCCTCATTTTGTGTATGCAAGGAGACAGAAGCCATTTGGAAAAACATGGTATAACAAAACTGCATCTCATTTCATGATAAATGTCCAGCCCCTCGATCACTCTTTCCAGAGCAGCCTTCAGAGCATGCAACACATGAGGTCACTATCATTTGGGACAGGGACAGTGAGGCAGCACTTTGCAGTCCTTCCATATAAACCTGCAAGCAAAGTCAGAGAGGCATCATTAAAAATTACCAAGCGTGGTAATTACTGTTTATTCTTTGTATTGCCTGAGAGCTATTGTGATAAACAGAGCTCTGTCTGTGTCTGTGCAAACACCGTGTGTACTGACAAATGCATTTCGAATACATTATGCACAACAATTTGGTTTAGGGACAATTTAAAGCTTTTACCAGCTTCTTCAGCAGTCTTGACTAAAGGTTTCCTGACCTTCCTGGGATAGGTAGGACTACAAAGATGGACAGAACTTATATGTAAAATGACAGCACAGATTTCATCTTTGTAAAGTATAATCTAGCTCTGGTCAGTTCTGTCCTGGGAAACTGCTCTAATTTTGAGGCGAAATACGATCCAGTGAATTTATGAGTAGCCCTGTGAATCAGATCCAATATCACTTCACCTAGTGTCTCTGCGTTTGACATACCTCAGTGCCATCATAGCCCTGGCTTTTGTGACAGCTTTGAGTAGGTGATTATTACAATAGTCAGAAAATTAAATTTGCTGAAATCTGAATTTTTCCTCTGATGCTGTTCTCAAAGGAGTTTGCTCCCATTCTTACTGCAGCTGGAGCCACGCAGTGTCCAAAGATGTCTTACTTTCTACACAGCCTAAGAAACATGGCTTGAAAAAGACTACTTGAGACCAAATCTTGGAGCATTTAAACACAACTGAAACTGTGCCAGTGCACGGCTGCTGTTGTATCTAGAGCTGAGAACTGTGCCTGTTGATAGAGGACAAGATGTGAATGTTTTATTTCCTCATCAACATTTGCACATGGTCAGTCTTTTGGGCCAGGTGTCATCTATGTAAATGGGTTTTAACTGGATTTCTGACTGTTGGATAAGAACCATTAGACAGACTTGCCTGAAGCTAAGTATTACCAAATACTCAGAAAGATCTTAGATATGGGAATGAGTCCAGTCCTTCTGTGAACTCCGGCTTGCACTTTGAACAGGTACCTCAGCATTTTCTGCACATTGCTGGAGAACAGAATCCTTGAAATGGCTGGAATAGTTCCTGTG
Organism: Pseudotriccus pelzelni; assembly: GCA_035584735.1. Classification (NCBI taxonomy): domain Eukaryota; kingdom Metazoa; phylum Chordata; class Aves; order Passeriformes; family Tyrannidae; genus Pseudotriccus; species Pseudotriccus pelzelni. Next base: position 5,798,832 of record JAWMRA010000162.1, on the reverse strand, counting down.
AGTTCAGTGCAGATCTCCTTCTGCAAATGACATATTTTATGCCCTGGAAACACTTAGTACTCAGCACTGTTGTAGAAAGCCTTGTGCATCCCAAAACAAGTCCCTGTAAATTACAGAGTATAAAAGCTGTAATTTGCCCTATTCCCCACGGGCGAAGGGTAATTCATACATAACGTTATTTTAATGGAAATCTTTTACTCTATTCCTTAGTGAGGGGGGAAAAGATAGAAAGTATCACAGTGGCTAAATACTTCTCCTAGGGCATTCATATGGATGTTTAAGTTGATTTTTCATTTCATTTAACACAAATACTTTACACTCCCAGGGGAAATTATTTTACATCATATTTTCAGTGTTCCTGTCTTTCAAGAACTAATTTGTTACAAACAGCTGTTCCAAAGTGGAGGTGAAAAAGGAAATGAAAGGAAAAGAACAAACTAAACTTCAGTAACAGCTATGAAAAAAACCCAAAAGCTTGTGGAGTATCATAGGAATTAGCCAAGTCTTCTCTACTGCCCACTAGGCTAAGTGGCAGCTGTTCTGCATGCTTGACTCATCTGGGAAACATTTATATTTGAATCATTTTCACAGTATTTATAAACCCTCCTCAGAAAAAAAAAAAACATTTTGTGTCCTGTGTCAAAATACCATTTCATTGCAGTATCCGCAGCTTCGTACATTTTTAAATGGGAGCAGAATCCAGCTTAGTGAGAATATCACGGGGATCTTTATCAGACTGTTTGAGACGAGAGTTGTTGCCATTAGGGATTACATCACTGGTTTAGGCAAATTGTCCCAGATGTTCAGCTCATTAAGAATATGAATCTTTTTAGAAGAATGGGAAAAGTAATTCTTTAGAAATCATGGTGAATTGGCAAACAATTACTTTATTTTTAAATGTAGGTTTCATGGAACCTGCAGTTTCTGAAATACAGTAAAAGGGGATATTAAAGGAAAAACTCCTATTTTAATAGGCATCTATCCAGAAAGAAGTTGAACAGTAAATCACTTACTGTTCTCACCGGAACTTGGGCTGAAGATCTTGTCTTTTCTCAATGGAAGTAGAAAAATGTGTTTAAGAAAGAATTCATGTATCCTTTTGTATCCCTAATTGGGATTTATACAATACATACACCTAATCAGGCTTTGTAAGGATGAAGCTGAACAGATGCTTCAAAAATGAGAATTTTCTCTGAATCACAGAGGAAAACTATCCTTAAAATCACAGGAAGGTATGAATGGTCTCATTGGAGTTAAAACATCGTGTAAGGGTGATAAAATTCAGAGGACTGTACACATGGGAACCCAAGGGCTGCTTGGTTCAAGGGCTGCTCTGCCTTGCAGTATTGTTTCTCAGAGTGCTTAGAAGCATTTTCCTTTGTAAACATTTACCATCTCTTAGAAGCGACCCAAGAAGCCACAGTTTGATGTTTGATGCAAATTCTTAAATAAAGCACAAGATTCCCACATTTGAACATAAATGTTCTTCTCAATTATGTACCAGGAAGAGCTGTCCTTCAAGGAGATCCTTCAGTGACTGTGCCTCTGTCCAGACAGACCCTTGTTTATACCAGAGCCATAGTGAACACTAATGACTTCTTAAGTAGTTAACAAAACTACTCATTCTTACAGATAATTTTCTTACTCCAGTTACAGATGTTTTGGTAGTAGAAGGTTCCAAAAACAGTGAGCAAAACTAGTCCCTTTTAAAGAACACAAGACCTTGTCTGATGGACGACCGTGTTAAATACTGTGGTTTTTATTTGGAAGAAAAGCCGTACAGAAATCTTTTCCGATGCTGCAAATCTTTGAGTTTACTGTATTTGTACATTATCACAGTCAGCTATATTCCTGGAAAACGTTTGTCCTTCCAAGTATTTCGGAGTCAGCAGTGTGATAGTTCAGATAATATATTTCATGGAAGGTATTTTAGTTGCTTGTTTACAGGCACATGCATGCAATAGATCTGGAGGGGGTTTTTTAACATGGATGATTTTTCATTATTTTTATCCCAGTGGTTTTGACCAGACTGAGAAACTAGCTAAGCTTTGGTGGATTGGAACAAACAATAGATAATTAAGAAGTGTATATTATAAAAATGTAAGACAACAGAGAAAAATATTTAAGACTTAGAAAAATTATGGTTTGTGGGTGGAAGGGTAGAGTGGGAGAGGGGAAGGAAAGAAGAAAACAAAAAGAGAGAAGAAAGAAAGAATACAATCTGTCTGCAGAAGTTTATGTGATTTGCTGTGATTTTTTGACTACAAGTAATAATACTTCACTAATCTTTTCCAAGTATGTACAAATACACATAAATGCTGGTTCTAAATTTGACATGGCTTTAATAAAAACAAAATTAAATCCAGCCTTCATAACAACATTTGGTTCTGGCATCCTGGAGAGGTGAATTCCATGGACTAAAACCAGATTTTGAGAAGCAATATGACCAAAATGAGTGAGGTGCCTTAGTACCATTGAATGTTTGTAACCTTCAGTACTGAGACATCTGGCCCTCACTGCACACAGGGCAATTAGCATAACTTGTTATTAGTGAGATCACTGATGCCTTTGAGAGTCACAGGGATGTTTAACACATTTCAGAATCTGAGTGCTCAATGTCATTTATCCTTAAGGTGCTCGAAGAGTAATGAAGAAATTAGTGCACTGTGTGGAGCTACGCTCCTTTTGTACACTCTACATGTACAGCTATTAATTCCAGCTGAATTCCTGTCACCAGATATAAAAGCAGATCTATCAGATAGCAAAAGAAATACCTCTGCAGCTATTTCAATTATGATATAGACCTTGGTGGATAATAGCCTTGATATATTTCCTGCTTAATGAAGTAACATTCCTGTCAGATGGTAATTGCTGCAGCAGGGCTCTGTTCAAAGAGATTTCTTCTCTCTGCTCTTATTCTGCTCTCACTGCTGTGATACCTCAGCTTCTTGAAGTTTAGGATGTTACTTTCCTTTTGTGAGCTGCAGTCTTAATGAGGGCAATTGCTCTGTGTTGACCAGCAGTGATTATTGGCAACAGGTCCTGTATTGCAGACATGCTCTGTGTGATCCCCGCTGAAGATAATGGGGCTGTAGAGAGTTTGTTGAAAAACACTCACGGTTAAATGGAGAGACTGATCTTGCATATGGTGAGATTAAAGACCAAATCTCCATTTTATTTGGTGGGAGCAGGGCAGGGAAGAGGCAGTGACATAAAATACATCTTAAACCTGGAATCTGAGCTGCTGAGAGCACTGTTCAGCAGAATTTGTCTCCATTTGTACCTGTACTAGGTAAATATCGTTATTGCTCAGTGCATACCTGGAGCATCCAGTGGTTTTGACCATACAGGTCACTGTGGGCACTGACCCACTAACAAAGTTCACTGATCCTTCCACTGGGGAACTGGTATGGTTCCCTATTAGTCAAACCTGAAAAAAGAACCAGCCAAAAGAAAGAGGACAGATTTGAAAATAAAACCCCTATGCCAATACTGCTACTTTTGTCAGTCTCTTCTGCTATCAGCCTCCATGCTGCAGCAGGCCACCAGTCTGAACTGAGTCCCCACATTGCTTGTCATGGGAACTGTGAAGAAAAACAGTGGCCAAGATGAGCCATGGCTCTACTCACAGGAACTCTGTGGAGCAGAGAAACATGGGTTTTGGTCTCTTCCTGTTGCTTCTCTCAGTCTGTCATTTCTATTACTGAATTAGAGAGTTGCTGCTGGACCATATTACTGCTGTTATGACAAAAGCAAGGGCTATAGAGATAAATAGCCCGTGCGTTAAACTGTAGCAATGCACACAGACTAATATTAGGTAAGCACTGGTCTTTTTTGTAATTCAGAATGATTTCCTACCAGCTTGCATAGGAAAGAAAAGATGGGTGCAAGAGACATGTGGGTTATAGTTTGCACTCATGTTAAAATATCGTGGTCAAACCAGCTGAATAGAGAATGTATATATTTCTTGTACTCCTACACATACATATAGATAGATAGATAGATAGATAGATAGATAGATAGATAGATAGATAGATAGATAGATAGATAGATAGGTAGATAGATATGTGACAAAGCACGTGGAATATGTTTCAGACACTCTACACTGCTGTTGGGCTTGGGAATCATATTAAGCCTCAGATGACATGGCTTGCTCTCTTCCCTCTTATAATCCTTCCCAGTACGTTCAGGGCAGCCACAATACCTGAACACTTGAGGCAAACATTGGCAGAACTGACTGAGCTGAATAAGCTCCATAATTAAGGTTTTTCTACAGAAAAGGTTTTTTACATCCAATTGGATGTTAGAAGAATAGGGGTCATTGACATTTATACAAGCAAATCACATTATTTCAGGAAGGTGAGGGTTAACTCTCTTTGTGGAGTTAGATTGAATCCAGTTGAGATTTCACTCAGAAGGGAAAAGAAAACTGAAGTGCATCCCAAGAAAATGAACTCCCTTCTTTTCTCCTTTTTCTTTTTTTTTTCAAAAATTCAAATTGGTGCATATTTGTAGAACTTTGCTGATGTCACAGCCAACTCCAACGACCTCTAATGGCATGAGGAACCTTGTTTGATTATATATCTTAAAGAGACAATGCTACTTTCCCTTTGATTCAATTGCTGGCTGTAGTAATACTTGTGCTTGTGAATCATGAACTGGATTTCTGCAATTTACCATGGGTTTAGTAATTTCACTGATGATGAGAACGATGTGTTCTGTTATTTAGAGAAAGAAACCATTACGTGCTTTAATGCTGTGTGCATTTTAGATGATGTAGACACCTGAAATCATTTTTTCCCCAGGGTCATCCGGCACAATGCACCTCTCCACAAAGCTCTGGTTCTCTGGAATCAGGAGATTTGTCCTAGTGGAACCTTTGGTTTCCACAGAAATGGGCATCATGGGAATGTGTAAGAGTAATTTTTGCCCCTTTTCTGGGCCTTTCCCTATCAAGCCCACAAGCAAAACCAGAAAACTGGTCACTTCAGAATACGAATAAAAGCAAAGGATCTGTTTTTGAATGATCCTTAAAGAAACTGTGATGAGTAAACACATGTTCTCAGGATCAAAATATATACTATAGATTGTGTTTAAGAGAGACTGCAAAACCAAGGAAAAAAAAGCCATAAACACACAAGTAATTCAGTTTTCTCTTCATCTGCCCCTTGTTTAATTCTGGCAAGCATTGCATGCTCTGTATTTCCATTTCAATGCATTATTTAATGATAAAGGGAGTTTGGAGAAAGAGAGGAAGATAATTTCATTTGGACAGTAATCAGAGAATTTCTGTAAACATCTGGTTCTGTTTAAAAAGGTTTTTAAAGCATTAAATATAAAATGCTCTTAGAAGGTAGGAAATGAATGCTGAGTGTTCTCACTGTGTAAGCAGTGCATTTTTCCCCTCCTGGAAGTTTGCATACAAGGGAACTTGAGTCAAGTTTGTAGATAGGTTTCATAAAGATAACCTTGCATTATCTAGTGTGAGTGAGAGAGTCTTGCAAGAACAACAGTTAAAGTCATTAAAGAGCTCTCTAAAAAAGAAGTTCAAAAGATGATAAAGCCCTACTGGATGCATTTCAACCAGCTGGATTTCAGTAATTGAATGAACATAGTTGAACAAGTAGTTACAGATGAAAAGAGTGTAGAGAATAAAAATGGAGACAATGGAAAATTCATGTCACAATGGTCTAGCCTTTTTCTCATTTGGACAGGACTCAGTAGATAGATTGGAGGACTGCCTGTGTCTTTGATAGTCTCATATTAAGTGATATGCTCAAGTGATAACACTGAAGAGTATGTTTTTAGCACAATTCATTATTAATAGCACATTTTTATTGTCTTGAAAAACTTCAGTCACTTTTTTTATCCAGTAAAAAGCAATGTTCTGAAAGATAGAAATGGGATTAGTGTCACAGCTGCAAGTAAGTGCACTTGATTTAGAGAATATATTGAGTAATTGCAAATTTATAAGTGTTCATTCATAGAGGAAATAAAATAGGCCAGGAATGAAAATTTTACTTTTTTGACCCTGCTGCTCAGGCCTTCCTATTTTGCAGGTCAGATGCTGTTGATGCCTGCAGAGCAGGCTGTAGTCGAGGTAGTACTTCTTATGGGGATTGGGTTATTCTTGAGTCAGGTTTTCATTTTAGAACAGAAACTCTAAATATATCAAAATAGACTAAAGACAACCAAATTCCTCTCATTTTCAAAGCAAGGACCTTAAAAAAAGGTACCTGAGGCCTGAATAAGCAAACACATTTTAAGGCAAATTATAGTATATTAAGTGTAGATAACATTTGATCCAACTCTTTTGAGATATATATATAGTTTTGTATAATGTGACCATTTGAGGTTAGCCCTGACTTTTGGATTGATATTAGGTAGCTCATGGAGGACTGGCTTTTCCTAAACAAGTTTAATCTGAAAAAAGCACCAAAGGAAGTTGAGTTTAGAGAGGGGACATTTTAAAATTTATTTTGTCCCTAGATTTCTGTTAGCTTGCTGTTTGTTTTTCCTTAAGAATCAGTCCTTACAAGTTGTTTTTGTGCTTCTGCCTTGCATTTCTGGTACAGTCCAATCCAGATCTAAAGATGGGGATTCAAATAAGGAAATTTTGTTTATTTATTTTTAACAGCCACTGTAAACAAGATTGTTTGTAAAAAGAGCACTTAAAACAAGTGTATACTTAGAACTGCACCTCTTCAAGTTTAGATGGACCTCCACCCTTCCTCTAAATGGACTACCAGCCTTTTCTTCCCTCTTTCACGTAGACTTTCTGACCACAGTCAGCTTCTTTGGTCAGTTCTCATCCTCCTGAGGTGTCTTATTTAGAATTACTTAATACCTAAAAGTGGCCTAAATGAGGGTCCAGCTTGTGGTTTTATTTGTGTTGGTGCAACTGTTCTTCTGGAATAAACAGCTGTTTTCTCTTTAGCTAGCTGGAAAAAAACCCCTGAAGTGCCACATCATGACTTCGTCACAAAATCCAGTAATTTTAGCAAGAAAGCAGCTGCAATAGCTGTTAGAATTCAACTCAGAGAATAATGGTAAAAGACAAAAGAGAATTTGTATTGCAAGCCTCAAAATGTAGAAACATCACAAGTGTCTTCTCTTAACAAGGACTCTATTGCTTGCACAATAGGGTAACATCACCTTTCACTGGGGAGAGGACTCTGTATGCCACTGGTACTGAGAACTGTGAGCGTAATAAGTTTGTAACACAAGAAACATTTGATGAGATGAATCACCCAGCTAGGTCTATTTAAATTTTGCAGTCATGAATACTGGAAAGAGGCACTTTTTGACATTTAGAGGTAGGGCCAAAAGGAGAACACAGACAGCACAGTTTGCCTAATTCATAACACGGCAGATTTTGGACCCAGTTGGGCCCACACTAATAAATCTTCCAGGGACAGTTTAAGATATGTCCCTCTCCTCTACCTCACCTTCTGATGGAGGTTACTGAACTTGAAGCAGGAAAATCAGGATGAGGATCATGTGCTTGTGTCTTAACTCCCAGTGCAAAACAAATTTCACGGTCTGGAAGGCAGAGATTCGGACACATAGTCCCTTCTGCTGCCTCTGCACTGAGAACAGTAGCAGTCATGAGCTTGGAAATAGTAGCCAGGAATAGTGACTTCTTGAATCAACTCAGGAAGATTTGCTAGATGGTGTGACAGGGCATTGAAACTTGCTCTAGGGGAAGGAAATTTTACTTGAGTCACCTGTTGTATATGCTGTGTGGATGGTGAATAGTAATAGAATTAAAAAAAAAAAAAGTTGAGTAAGAGGAGGGTTGAAAATAAACTTCCACCTGTCCCCAGCCACCTCTCCTCCCCATCCTGACACTGCAATTGCACTGGGTATAGTGGTACGGTGTAGTGCAGCATCTGTCTCAAAAATGCCACCCTTAGACTTGAGTCCAGCTTTGCCCACTGCTGACAAAGAGTAGATCATTCCTCATAAGGAGATGCTGAACTGATACAGGTAGAAACTGCTTCCTGCTTCTGGTTGTCTGAATTCATAGTGGCACGTATGTTATCCCTGCAAGGAAATACAGAAAAAACAATTATGTCAGTCATTTTTTCAACTCTGTTCTGGTAAAAATAACTGCTTAACCTGTAAGAACACAGAGGCCCTTCAGCTGAACTACAGTGACAGTCCTATTGCATTTACAGCTTCATCACCTGTGCCTGGCTCTTGGTGAAGGAAAAGCTCAGCATCTCTGCTCCCAGACACGTTGCGTAACATGTGCTTATGTTCCAGACTACTTGCACTCTGGATCATAAGGAAAATTAAGAAGATAATTAACACTTTCATGCAGTTATTAGTGTGCTACATGGACATATAATCTGCTTGCTGCATACTTACAGGTGTATATATATAATTTTCGAAAAACATTAGAAGCATAAAGAAGAAGCCAGTGGCAGGAGTTATTACAGTGGGAGCAAGGTTTTCCTTTTTTGTGTTGGACTTTTTTCCTGTAGGAGACTTCTTTTGGATAGTTTTTAATCCATAGTTTCATTGAAAATCTTACATGGAATAAAGCGGGGTATCATGCACGGCTGGGATTGAGTAGGGAAAGAGTCTGACATTTCCAGCAGCCACTGCTGTTGGATGAGTAGGTGAACAGGAAATAATGAAAAAGTATTTCTTTTCTATTTAAGCCTGATCCCTTAAGACTCTGTATAGTTCTTTTCAGTTCTTCCCTGCAGATCATGTTTACCTCAATAATGTCATGGAAAAAAAAATGCACAAGAAACATGTATATTTTGAAATGTGCTATAAATATGATTAGTTGGCAGCTGGTTATTGCTCTTGATACTCTGTGGCTGAGAGATCTCTTTGAATTTGGAATCTTTTGGAAACTGTGACCTCTCCAGTTTTGGATAGTCCATTTAAAGGGTGTTAAAAGACTCCAGGCTACTCTCTTCAAAGCTGTGCTGAGGAGCAAGGACTGTGGAAGTGCTTAGGCTCCTCATAATGACCAGGAGACTCAGTCCACACAGCTGCCAGCTTTGTGACAGTGAACTTGGAAGCCTGGCCTCTGTGGCTGTCCAGGAGCCAGAAGGCATTGGTGTCCCCAGCCAGCTGTTGTGGTCCTAGGGAGGATTGGTAGGAATTTGATTTATCGGAAATTTGCAAGTCATGGATGTTTAGAGAGAAATACTATGCAGTTGCCCTGTTGATACCACTTTGATGAGTCTATTGTGCTGGAATTTTTCTGTGATTTCTAACCTACTTTAGAAGTTCGTTATGAGGACTGAGAAATGCCAGCAGCTCTTTCCTGTTTCCACCCACAGGCACCCCATGCTATGCCAGCTGTGTGCAGATTGTCTTCTGCCATGGTTCGGCTGTGATTGCTCAGCATTTCATTTACACTGGCTCTGCACCTCCCTGTGCTTTAACACCTTAATATTAATTCTCTAAAATAATTCATGAGATATTTTCAGGGATATCTTCTGTTTCCAGGGGGTGCCCTGATTTAAAGGTGGCTGGGGTAAATCTTTGTAGTTTGTAGCACAAACTGAAGATATGTGTCACAGCACTGTAAACATGGGAATCAGAGATAGGGAATTCTGATAAGCCAAAACATTTTGTGAATAACTTGAACTCATCTCTTTTTACAGTCTGACTGCCAGAAATAGTCTTGGGACTTTAAAAACTTCATGTATCCCTTCAGCTGCAAAGCACTGTCAGTCAGGCTTTGATGGCAGAAAAGGAAAGTAGCATTGTTTATTTTTGGTTCAAAGCCAGGAGGAAGTTTTAGTAGAAGGCACAAGAGGATCTTTGATTTTTAAAAATTATTATTATTATTTTATTCTCTGAAACTGTTCAAACTTTTTCATAGTGATGGATTTTTAAACAATCAAAACCCGTTGCAGCAACCAGTTTTGTTTAGCTTCAAAAAAAATTTTTTTTTTTTACATTTCAGTCAGTTTCTAATCTAATTTCCACATCCTGTTTTTCTGCAGCATTTATCTGCTCCAGTGAAATTGTTCAAGGAAATTCCATAATCATTAACTCTCTCTCTGCATTTCCATGATGACTCTTCTTTCCTAGAAATTGGAAGCGGACTGCAAAGCTGGTTCAGTGCTGAGGAGTCCTCTCTCTTTTTCTCCTTTTTTCTTTTTTTTTCTTTTTTTTTTTTTTTATTGGCTATAGAAAATTGTGTAGAAACTTAAATCCCATCACTAGTGCGTACCACCCAGGAAAGAATGCAATATCAGCACATCCCTAGCTTATCCCTGGTTTCATTGTTACTTGTTTTCATATCTGCTACCAAAAGAGAGTGGGACAGGCTTTAAGATGCCATCAGACTGGTGTGATGTGCCATTCATATCACATTGCCATGTCAGGGGGGATATCTCATAATGATAATGAAATATCAGGTAATGCTGCTTGGCAGCTGTGACACTTCCTGCATTCAAGAGCTGCCATCCAAGTCTGTTTCACAAAACATGCTGAAGTTGTATTAACAGGAGCCAGCAAAGCCATGGAAAATTTATTTTCACAGCATTACCGCTCCTATTTATCTCTCATCTGCCTCCCTCATTCTTTCCATTGATTAACACATGCTTTTGTTTCTGGTTCAGATATGGGGGGATTCCCTTTATGAAGTTATGAAATTTTGCTTCTGATTTATTGCAGGAATAAATAATTTCCACCTTTAAACTCTCCTGCCATGAAGAAGACCCTGTCTTTTTATTATGATTATGTTGAAGTATTTTCTGTTTGTGCTAAGGTGTTTTCTAAAGTTATGTATAAACATATACATCATTTGTGCTTTAGAGAGGCAGCTTTTGGTAGTTCTTATGACTGACAAGAGAGTATTAGACCTTGAACGGTAATTGAAATAAATATATTAATATTTAATTTAATAAATGAAAGGGCATCTGGTTCCTGTTCATGGAGTAATAGGAGCAATTAACTTGTATCTCCTTTAGGCTTTCATTCAAAAGGTTTGCAAACTACCTGATGGAGATATTTTAGGATTAACTATCCTTACACAACATTTATGAAGTCAGACTTGTTTTCCAAGGCAGTTTCAGTGTTAATCTTTAACAATTCTGTAATTCAGATAATATACTAATAGAAAAGAATACTAATAGATAAAAACAAAAAAAAGCATTTAGAAGTACAGAACTGATATTTATAAATGAACATTAGAAATTATCTAGTTTGAAATTATTTTCAGTGAGATTTCTATATGCCACCCTTATTTTGTATCCAAAAAGCTAGAGAAAAAAATTTGCCAGTTCAAGAGCTGGTAAGTGTTTGGATTTGCTTGAAGGCCTATGAAATAAATGGACCCATCGGGCATTAAACAGGTTTATCTTGTTAATGTTACTATTCAAAATGATTGATATTTCCTGTAATAGTTTCCACTGGACTTTTCACAGGGATGAACAAGTTAAAAAAAAAGAATTTGATTGGTCTCCTTATCCAAAAGTCCATTGGTGAAGGATGGCTTTTGAAAACTTGTATATCCTCTCATGAATACTTTGGAAATTACGCAAAACTTAATAAATTAGAACAAATTTCATGGTTCCAGTTTCTGAAACTGTTCTGAATGTGTAAAACCAGAAACTGTGATTATATCAAAAGTCAGTTCAGTCAGTTCTAACAAATGAAGCCTGCAGACTTCGAAGTAGCATTTACTTGGTTTTCCAGTTGACTAGTGTGTCCATTCAAGAGTAAACAGAAACAAAGGTGTTATTTAAAGGGAAATAATTCAGACAAAGAATCAACCATGTTGGATAGAATTTTTCCACTTCATAAATTTCAAGCTGGCATATTTTAAGAGAAGATTTCTCTGTTATGCTTATTACAATAAGTTTAAAATTAATCTAGCTGGTAAAACAAACAGTGTCTCCTGTAAAGATCATTGCCTTCGTTCCACACTGACAGAATAGCTGTTATTGATGGAACTAGTCTACGTAGGGTCTGGCTGTGTTAGCACACGGGCAGCGACTGCAGCACTGGAGTCATCTCAGATCTTACAGACTGTATTTTGAATGGACAGTTTTTGTTATTTGTATTATCAAGGGGGTTTTTAGGTTTTGGGTTTTTGGGGGGTTTTGATTTGGTTGGTTCTTTTCTGTTGGGGTTTTTTTTTTTTTTTATTGTGGGTTTGGGTTTTTTAAAATCCAGATTTGCAGTAATTGAAACAGCATTTATAGCCAGAGATTCCTGGAAATATCCCTAAGGATTTTGCGTACGGACACTTCACAGGTGAAAGCAAGCTAGAGTAGTCTGTGGCCAAGGCATGGTACCAACCTGTTTGTTCCAAAGAACGTGAGTTTGTTCTTTCCACAACTTTTGATACAGGTCAGTGATTCCATTAATGTCACCTGATAAGCAAACCAAGGCCTTTATAAATTAATGATCACATGCCCTTGGAAACCTAGCCCTTGTTTTAATTTAAAACAAAAGTTCTTTACTTTTGGAAGGGGTTTTTTCCCCCCTATTTGGAAGCAGTCAACTGTATATTATCTTTCTGCCATGGTATTCCCCGAGTAAATCCTGGAAAAGATTGAAATCCTGTGTTAATTGCTAGGTGGGATATACTTAATAATTGTACTGTGATTTGTTGGATGGAAATATATAACATGTTTTTCCAAAACCAGAGAAAAGCCAACACATAAGGAACCAGAGCATTAGAATATCTAACTTTTAGAACAGCACTGACAGTATTAAACAGTGAAACTGCCAATTCTTTCCTAGTTCTCCATGTTTTACCTGGTAATTGATACAATTGAAAGACACTGCTACCTAAGAGAGTGTAAATATGCAGTTTTTCTATTTCTGCATTATAAAGCCCATAATTTTTGTATCAATAATAGCACTTGGGGATGGCTTGATCCTTTCAGAAGAATTAGTAGCTTTTCTAGCATCTGTCAAAGCATCAGTCTAGGAGCGTGCTTGGGGCACACATACAAGCACGTGGGGCTGTGAGTTTTCCCTGTACTTAAAAACATATGTCAGCCTCGCTAGGCTTATCTAATCCTAAGGAAGGAACACTGTAAAGCTGTTTTAAGAGGAAAACCTGAGTTATAATGAGTGATTTCATTGTGCAAATCTACAACCTCAAATCCATAGTGTTTATGGGAAATTAATTTTCATTAGATCTGTCTTCTGCATAAAGAGACATTGAAGCCATCTAATAGGCAGGAGTGGGAAAGTGAAGCAAATGTTTCTGGCAGGAAAACCTGGACACAGAGGTTGTTCCAATCATAACATGTAGAAATTCAGTTAGATTGCTAGATCTATTTCACGCATACACGCAGTGTACAGTGCGCCATCCCAAATCTGGAATTCTGACTGATTTGGATAGAATTTATCAATTTAGGTGTCAGATTCAGCTTTTTGATACAAACCACAAGACTGTTGAGTTCAAAAGGAGTCAAATGTGTAATGGATGAGTGCAGTCTAACACTGAGGGGTACTGGGTGCCCCGAGTTTACTCTGAAGTGAGCTTACTCTAGGACACTTGCCATCTCCCTGTGGCATTCCTAGTCCATGTTACACATCAACAAAAGAATTGCCGAGATAAGAACGAACACTTGAGCTGACAAGTTGCCAGGGACACTAAAAACTAGTACATTCAGATGAATCCAACCTCTTCAGGAGGTCAAGCGCTATTTTAAATACTTTCTGAAGTGGAAGCTTTTGAGTTTGAAACTATTTTTCTTGCAGTTAGTGAGGGGATAGGAATATTTTGCTTGATTCTGAGTTGGTGCAAAGTTTGGGGGTTTTGGAAAGTCTCTGTAAAACCCAACCTCTCTCTCTCTCCATATATATATATATATATATATATATTAGTTGAGTTTTCTGCTACCAAGGCCTGTGGCTATCCTTTGGTATTCCTCACCTAGACCTTGGGGCTGGTGAGACATGTGGTAGTGACATTTTACTGTCTGTATCCTCTTACGGTCAGCATGAATTCCCCTAACAGAAGCAGCTAGCATGAATCTGGTAGCTTTTTCTGGCTGTGATGTTTAATATCCTGAAAAATTCTAAGTGTGTCTTGAATCTCATTCATTTTCCTGATTGCTTGTGAAAAATGAGCATCACAGGAGCTGAAGTTCCCAGCTTGAAGTTATAAGTAATGTTCTATTATATGTTTACAGGCTCATAAAAAAATAATAAACCCCCTGACTGCTCTGAGAATGGAAGAAAACTGGGAATGAAATGATGGAATTGAGCCTTACGCTTTTCAGGGTAGCCTCATTTGCTAAATGGGCTTTCCAATCCTTGATTATATCTATATTTATTTATCCTTGACAATAGTTTATTAAAAACTTGAAGGGTATGCAGGTTAGACTTATGACAGAAGTCTGCTCTGTAGGCAAGGAAAACAGGTGTACTTTGGAAGGCCAGCCCTGTAGCCTGGTGTCAACAGGCAAGCTGAAAAGAGATGCACAACTGAGTGTGTACAAATGTCTCACAAATGCTGTCCTTGCCTGCAGATTAGAAAGTGGTCAAGTCTCATATCAAAGCACTGAGATGCAAAATATTCCTTCTTACCAAGCAGCTGGGTCCGGATTACAAACCGTGCTACTCAGTGCACCTAATCCTGTGTGCACAGTCTCCCTAGATCTCACTGAGACTGAGCTCTGAGTACCTTGTGCAGTGGGGTCTTTACAAAGATGCTTTCAGACTGCACAGGCAGGTTCAAAATGGAGCAATTTCCTGTGTAAGGCATTGACGAGACAATGGATCCCTTTATGAGGCCCTGTTTGACTACAGAAATGAGCAATTGTTCACATTATATTTAATAAATCCCTCGACACCCTGTTAAAAGGACCTATGTTTAGCTGATGTTTGGCATGAATGTACTTCCAGAGGTTTAATGACCTTTCACTTTTCGAGGTGTTCTTTATTTAAACTAATGAAAATGAGCTCCACTTAAAAGGCTTTTAAATGCTGATTAAAAATTAAATCAGCTGTTCATTATCCCCAGGTGGCCTTGTTCTAAGAGCAGTAATTCAGAGAGAGTCAAACAAGTAGTCTCTTTTTTTTTTTTTAATGTAGCTCAATCTTGAGTTGGGAGAACTTTATTAGAGCTGTTTATGAATCATCAAACTTTCAACTTCTAATGCAAATGGATTTGTAAACATAGGGTTCCTCCCCTCCATTTCTGTGCCCTGTTTATTAGAAATAAGAAAGAAAATCAGGCACATTTCTAAAGATTCCCCGTGGCACGTCCAGCAGAAATGTAAATAGCTGCAGTATTTCCAAAAAAACCAAATATTGACCTAGTCAGTGCCATCACATTAACAACAATATAAACTGAGACATTAGCTTTAGAATGTCTCACTTCATCTATTTGCTTATTTTGCCCTAGGGTTGGAAAAGTTTCAGAAGCATTTACAACACAAATGAACAATGATAAAACCTCAAGGGATTAGCTTTGTTCGGATTGAGGGGGTTTTGTGTTTGGTTTTTTGTTTGGTTAGTTGGTTTGGTTCTGTGGGGGCTTGGTTAATTCGTTTGGTTTTGTTGTTTTTTTGTTTGCTTGTTTGTTTGTTTTTATTATAGCCGCTGAAAATGCTGGCCTGGGGTTTAAGTACTTAAACATGACATAAAATGCTAAGAGAACAAAATCTTTTTTTATTTTATTTTATTTTATAAAGTTTGTAAAGTATAACTTACCTGAAAAGCAGCAAAACACTCACTGCTTGCACACCAAGGTAGTTTTATGCATTTTTTCCTGTGGTTTTTAGTTATAAAATTTCACTTTAGATAAAGAAATTCCTGATCTTGAAATGCGAGCTTAGCTAGTAAGAGATATGCTTGGACAGTGCAAAATACTCGTGGTCACTTTGAGAAAAGGCAGTTAATTTTTGAGAACACTTAGACATAAGAAGAAAGGAAATCGTGTTATTCCATGCAAACTGTTGTGTTCCACCACAAATAACACTTTCCTTCTTATTTTTTTGTAGTCCATACTACTTTTGCTCTTTATTACTTGTAGCAAAATGAGTGCCCAAAGGTGCTGAGGGAAATCTGCGGCAGAGCATCAGGGGAGCTATGCAGCACTGATACATCGGTTCTGCTGCAGCAAGAAGGATGGAAAAACCAGGCCCTCCTTGGCCAAAATATTGGAAATTACCTGCCTTGAACGGAGGCTGCGACCTCGGCTCCTGCGCCGGTCTGCAGTTTCCTGTTTCCTTGCCTGTAACAGTGGCTGCTTTTAGGGATGCCCTGGAAGTGCATCCTTGGATACACGTTGTTTGAAAAGCCTGGCAGAGCCCAGCAAAGCTGCATATCCCAAACAGCTGCAAGGAAAACTGGCTCAATGCCAGTGGCCTGCTGGTCCTTCTCTGACCCAACCCTTGTGAATGCTTTGCCTGGTAAAACTTGGTGACCAACACGGTCTTGTTCCCAGGTTTCTGCACAGAGGCAGGAGAGGCTGCGCTGGTGATGTTGTGAAGACAGGGCCGCAGGGACATGACGGTGTCCTACGAGCTCAGGGGTGGGTTATTCAGTCACACTCACGCGCCTTTCACCTCGTGACTTTCTAATGGGTTCTGGAATTGGGCACATGACACCAGGGAATGCAGCTTGTGTGTCTGAGGTAATGAGCAAACATCCCTAAATAGGATGCCTGGCTGGAGAAGTGTTCAGACTTTGGTCAGTGAAACTTTAATGTCCTTCCCACCCCGTAGGTTAAAAGAAGCTCTTTTTTTTTCCAGTCCTTATTGGAGAAGCAATAATAATTTAATCCTAGTGTGAGATTCCGCTTTAAAAGTCAAATTCTAGGAATCCTTTCTGCTCCAATGCTAATGCAGAGCAAATTGTAATACAGTGGTAACTGCATGTCTAAATTAATGAAAACACTGCTGTTTTGAAGAATGTCCTTGGCTGATAGCTGTATTTAATTATCCAAAGTAATTGGAAAAAAGTTATTTTCCAAGGTAATGAGATTTTTCCTAAAAACTCCTACTGTTTCTACTGCTGAAGAGGCTTCACTATTGTCTGTGGAAGAAATGCATTTGTAGAAAGCGTAGGGCTTTGAATGGAAAAAGCAAAAATTGTAAATATGGAAAAGGGTATTAAAAAATATGTGGTCAGGGTAACCCCAGCTGTCTGCATATGTTAGTATTGCATGCAGCGTTGTACACACAGCAGAGCTGGGAGTCCATTCTTCTAACTGCCATGTACTATTATTTTTTAGCACAAGCATAGAAGCCTGTATGGAAAGCCATTCCTTTTGGGAAAAATACAGAGAAATGGCAGATATGTACACACCAATAAATAAAAAAGATAGCATAAAAGTTTCACCTTGAAATTCACTCCCTCCTTCCTGACCCTGATCTTATAGATCTTTAGTCTTGGGTTTTTTGTTTAGTTTTGGGTTTTCTTTTAGTATTTATTTTGAGTGACTGGAAGAAATTGTCACTTTCTGTGCAAAGAAATTGTCACTTTCTGTTCTGCTTTGTGTTCTCTCTACATCTCCTGCAAACAAAATTATTACTTTCCAGGGGAAGGAATATCTCTACAGAGAGGTCAGATATGTGTGAGCAGAAGAAAGAGATTTAACAGGCTCAAAAAGACTAGGAATGAGAAAATATTAATGCAAAGATGTGTATTTTGCACAGCACATCTCTAATCAGATGTCGAACTTATGATGTTCCCTTTCACCATCAGCTTTGGTGCTGTTTCACGTTGGAGGGCACTATGGTTCTCATTGTTAGCAATAATTTATAAATGCTTCAGAATGGATGGAGTTACCCTTCCAAAAATGGATTTTTCCCCCCAGTAATGAAGACTTTTGTAATTACTTCCGGTGTGTATGCTTCACTTTCCTACAAGAGAGCTTTGCTAAATGAAAATCATTCCTGGCCCTTGGGTTAGATCCAAAGGTCTTGTGTTTTCAAGTGCTCATTGTTACTGTGTCCTGCTCTAATGTGCCTTGTTTACTTACAGGAATAAATCACTGGCTCATGTGAGGCATGTCAGCTCTCCACATGATCCATCAGGGCAGTTAAGAGCTGGTCATATTTCAGTTCACTGTACTGCTAACATAAACAGAGCATTCTCAGTCTCCTTTAGATGTCAAAAACCATCTAGTAAAAATAGCACAAAACTCTGTTTAGATTTATTCATCCTCCTCTACAGAGTAAATTAGTGTAGTTGGAATGTGGGGCCGCCTTAAGTTCAGTGTAAGTAAGCTGAGCCTCAGTGTTTACCTGGACAATTTTTCCAGACTTGGATCTATCAGGCCAGTTACAGGAGCTCTGCTGACATGTGATAACTTGTTTAGAGGCTGTGACTTTACTCTTGCAGTTGGACATCCCCTGTATATTTAGTCCAAAATGTGGTGCCACATCCATCATAAAGTTAGAATATTTTCTTGCTTCCTTCCATTCTTTTGAGTGTATTCAGTGCTTATTTTGGAGTAGTTCTTAAGCGAAAACAGTCTTATTTAAAAGCACATTCTTGAATTATGGGTTATGTCTTCCTTTAAACAATGCCAACATTCAGCTGTGTGAAAAAATAATCACCCTTGAGAAGTTGATGCAATAATTAGAGCCTTGGAACAATTATTTAGTTATGGCATCCAAAAGAAGACACAAGGCTGGGATCTACTCCTAGTCAAGCCTTCTGGTTTTTACTCTCCACACTACTGAAGTAAACTTCACTGAACAAGAGGATTCTGAGGTGTCTGAAAACATGTGCATATGCGCTATGGAATAAATGCAGGCATGATTCAAATACTCTCAAAGAATATTTTTCCAAGTGGTTTATTACTATTGTGAAGGAAACAGTGAATTGGGCATTGTTACTCGTACTGGTACTTTTATTACTAAAAGTAATAAAGAATTATTTGCAGTGGTTTTATGATCAAATCTTGAGGAGAATTAACTACTTTGGGCAGACCTCAAGTTTAACCTTATTTAGCAGCAAAAAACAAAAAAAAAAGCATGTCAGGAAAGGACATCCCTATTTCTCTTTTTAATTAATGTAAGAGTCAGAAATCCTTTGAGGAATACCACAAAACAGGTGATATTCCTAAGTGGTAGAATCTACATTTACAGCCCTGATTTTGCTGAAAGGTACGTAAAACCTTACATATTGGAGTTCTGTGTGCCTGAGCAGGCTCCGACATAAAAATTATTGTTTCCATTTTGACTTAATCTCAGAAGATTGCCTATGGATCAGTATCTCTCAGAAGACAGAATAAGAAAAATAAGTTAACTTTGCCAGGACAGCCTATTGTATCCCAGATCAGTGACATTTTGTTGGGTTTTGCCATTCCCAGCATGGAGGATAAAGGCCTTATTATGGAAGCTGTTATTTGGCATTTAAAAAAAAAATCCTGAGAGCACAGAGAGGATGTTGTGATGAAACTCCCCAAGTGAAGGTGTGAGCACTTGTGCCTGGAAGAACTGAAAAATGGTATTTGAAATAGGTCAGGCTATTTATATAACTGTAGGCAAACACACCCTCAAGTTTTCCTTTGGGAAACTCTACAGAAAACTGTATCTTGTTGCTGTGGAATAAGTTTAGTCTCATGAAGTAATTATGAAGTCAAACTCAGGACACTGAAAGCAAAGAGGGTGTGGAAGGAAGCTGCAGGCTTCATTCTGCAGCGCGGAAACACGGATAAGATAGTGCTGACAGGACTGCTAGCAGCCCTTAGGCCACAGAATCAGACTAGAATTGCTCTGCAGTAACTTTGCCACAATACCCACTGTGTGTTCATCAAGTCCTCAGCACTGCTTTGTTCTTGCCTTCAGTGCTGGTTTGAGATACTCCTGTGTGGATGGCAAAGAAGCAGGTGACTGGGAGAGGTGTTCTCCTCACCTGAGCATTTTAACACCAAGCTGGAGCGCTCCTGAAAGCTCCACTGAGTGACCTGCTGTTTCCTTTGACTTCTCCTATGTATCTGTGATCAATTAGAACTGAAGTAAGCCTCAAAAAATATTTCCCTCCATCTATCAACCCTTGCTACTGCAGGAATATTTCTTCAGTGCTTGGAAGGGAATGTCCAGCCTAGATCTTCCTGGAGCAGATTCCAGACGTGTTAGAAAGACAGCTAATGGAAAAGGTGCAGTAAATATCCAACACACCAACAAAGTCACAATTTGATTTCAGCTTATGCTGCAAAACCTGTACTTGTACAAGCTCATGGATTTAATTCATTCAGACACTGGCTTATTTGCTGTCTTTGTGTTTGGTACTCAGTCAGTGTCAAAATAAATTTCCAATACTGCTGTAGAAGCATCTATAAACTAGCCTGTAAATGCAGAAGAATGAATCACTAAATAATATTCTTTCATCCATCAATCTAGTCATAGGGTCAGAAGATGTACTGCTGGCATCTTAAGGATTGTCAAGGTGTTATTTTCATGAGAAAATAATTCCTGTCACAAGTTAAATATAAGGATACGATATGCCTGTACAAATGCAATATGGGGTATTGTTATAGGGGAGTAACAAAAAAAAATCATATGGACTTGAGTAATTAATCACCTGAGGACTCTCATTCTTTTTGCTGTTCATTCAGAACAAACCAAGCAAACACATATAGAGTCAGCTCACCTTAAAGGTTTTTCAGGGCTCTCTTAAACCTCATAAAGAGGTTTACAATAACAAAGCGTCTTTGAAAAATTATTTTCCTTCCTTCTTTATCAGCTTAGAGATGTGTTGGTAGCTCAGATATGATCAACAAGTCTTTTCACAGTCGACTTTCTCCAGAACACTTTAAGCCAGTATCTCATTTCAGTTTTCTGGTACATAGTTTTCCTTCATAAATTAGGTTCCTAGCTGTAGGATTTAATCCCTGAGCTCATCTCCCTTTTTTTTGGAGACATTACAGCAGCTGATGCTCTTCTCTGTTTTAGTCAGCTTGCACATACAGGCCAGGAAAGCCAAGGCATAAGGGAATGTGAATGTTTACTTGCCTTACCTTGCAGAGATAGCTGCTGATCTACAATTCAAGGCTTGCAACAGAGATTTCTCCAACAGCTCGGATACAGGCAGAATTGATTTCATGGCAGAAGAAAACAGGTGTTAATTAATCTCACATTATTTTCTAATACAGTTTTGAACATTCACCCCTGAGTGTTCAAACCTTCTTCAGAATATTCTTTAGGCATAAAAAACCTCAAATGTGGCTTTTTTATAGAAAAAAGAATTTGATGTTCTATAACTCTCATGGAAATATAGGTGCTCTGCAAACGTGGAATTTAAAAGTAGTTGTTAAGTAGTGCTGAACGCACTTTGTTTAAAGTGTTTTAGCTGAGAGTTATTACACTAAATTTATGACCCCTTAAACGTGATGTAAGAGTCTAGGTCTGCATAATTAGAAAGACAGTGTTAATGCTCACATATTTAAAAAAACATCTGTACATAACTATGGGAAAATTGAATTAGGGTAATATCTTGGCTGCAGTCTTCCAAGATGCTTAAGGTTCCCCGCACTCTCTCCTTAATAACAAAATGTAAACCTGCTTGTTCAGTCAAAGGTTTGTCAAGATGTGGTTTCACAGGAGTTTCTAATCCATCACAGGAAGTCAGTGTGGTATTACTAAATCTCCACTGAAAGTTCCTCATGTAGTTATGTTCCCTGATCCTTGCTTGCCTAACTTCTCTTAAGCCAGAGGATTTCTTGGGAATCTAGTTCTTTCTTCCCTCCCTTGGTGGCAGATGTTCTGGCCTCAAATATATTCCGTGCTCCTGTTCCCCTGCAGCTTGTCTGCAATGAACAGAGATCTACTCTGGGGAACCAACTGGAAAGGGGAGCAGAGAACGAGCAAAGCTTATTCTTAACTGTGGGGATGATTCTGGATCCGATAATGCTTCTCTATGGCTTCCATGCAATCATGCTGATTTCTACCATCTGCCCTATTCACTCAAGCACTTACCACATTAGATGTTTATAGCATCATACAATTGTTTAGGTTGGAAAAGGCCTCTAAGATCATCGAGTTAACCCAGCATTGCCAAGCCCACCACTAACCCATGTCCCTAAGTGGTACATCTGCCCATCTTTTAAATACCTCCAGGGATGGTGACTCCATCACTTCCCTGGGCAGCCTGTGCCAATGCTTGACAACCCCTTCCATGAAGACATTTTCCCAGATATTCAATCTAAACTTCCCCTGGTCTATCATGAGGGAGCTTCCTCTTGTCCTGTCCTGGGAGAAGAGACCGACCCCCATCTGGCTACAACCTCCTTTCAGGCAGTTGTAGAAACCAAAAAGTTCTTTCCTGAGCCTCCTTTTCTCCAGGCTGAGCCCCCCCCCCAGCTCCCTCAGCTTCTCCTCATCAGACTTGTTCTCCAGACCCTTTCCCAGCTCTGTTGCCCTTCTCTGGACATGCTCCAGCCCCTCAATGACTTTCTAGTAGTGAGGGGTCCAAAAGTGAACGTAGGATTTGAAGCGCGGCCTCACCAGTGCCAAGCACAGGGGGACAGTCCCTGCGGGTCCTGATGCAAGCCGGTCATTAGTTCTGATACAAGCCAGGGTGCCACTGGCCACCTGGCCACACTGCTGTCTTGTGTTGATCCACTGTCAACCAGCACTGCCAGGTCCTTTTCCACTGGGCAGCTTTCCAGCTATTCTTCCCTCAGCCTGTAGCGCTGCAGGAGGGCGTTGTGACCCAAGAGCAGGATCCCTTTGACTTTGACTTGTTGAACTTCATACAACTGGCCTGAGCCCATCAATCCAGCCCATCCAGGTCCCTCGGTAAAGCCTTCCTGCCCTCCAGCAGATCAGCACTCTCACCCATCTGCAAACTCACTGAGGGTGTACTTGACCAGATCAGTCAAGAGACCTGCCTTTCCTAAACCTGTGCCGACTGGGCCTGCTTCCCTGGTTGTCCTTTACATGCCACGTGGTGGCACTAAAGATGATCTGCTCCATGTCATATGCCAGCACCAAGGTCAGACTAACAGGGCTGTAGGTTCCCCAGATCCTCCTTCTGCCTGTTCTTGTAGGTGGATGTCACATTTTCTAACTTCCAGTCAGTGGTGACCTCCCCAGTTAACCAGAACTGCTGGTAAATGATGGGAAAGGGAGCACTTCTGCCAGCTGCTTCAGTACCCTCGGGTGGATCCTATCCAGCCCCATACTGTTTGCATGTCTGAGTGGTATAGCATCCCCTCACATGCAATGAGATTCTCCTTAGTCCTCCTTTTGTTGCTACTGTATTCACAGAAAAATTTTTATTATCTTTTACAGAAGCAGTAAGATGAAGCATTTTGTGATCACTGTGCCCAAGACAAACTCCAACCACCACATCACCCCCCAGTCCTTCTCTGTTCACAAACAAAGGTCCAAAAGGAGCCTTCCCTGGTTGGCTCCCTCACCTGTGGGGTCAGGAAGTTCTCTTCCACACACTCCAGGAATCTTCTAAACTGTTCCCTCTCTGCTGTGTTGTACTTCCAGCAGACATCTGAGGAGTTGAAGTCCCCCACAAGAACAAGGGCCAGCAACTGTGAGACTTCTCCCAGCTGCTCATAGAATGTTTTATCTG
>JAWMRA010000162.1:5763976-5775239 GCA_035584735.1 Pseudotriccus pelzelni | reverse complement strand
GTGCTGTGTCCAGTTCTGGGCCCCTCAGTTCAGGAAGGATATTGAGGGGCTGGAGCAGGTCCAGAGAAGAGCAACGAGGCTGGGGAAGGGACTTGAGCACAAGTCCTATGAAGAGAGGCTGAGGGAGCTGGGGTTGTTTAGGCAGGAGAAGAGAAGGCTCAGGGGAGACCTCATCACTCTCTACAATTCCCTGAAAGGAGGTTGTAGCCAGGTGGGAGTTGATCTCGTCTCCCTGGCAACCAGCAGTAGGACAATAAACTATGGTCTTAAGCTGTGCCAGGGGAAGTTTAGGTTTGTCCCATTTTTACAAGATTACAACTTTGAAATTAAGGAACTTCCTGTGGAAGTGTGGAAAAGGAAAAGTTCAGATTTTATTAACAAAGTCTGAATAAACAACAATTGGTGCAATCAAAACTGTCAAAAAGAAGAAAGACAAAGTTCCAATTCCCCAGGTGGGGGGAGAAACCTGTGGCAACCAGAGGGGCTGGGGGTGGGGGGAGAAGGCTCAAGGCAACCTGTCCTGGCAGCTCAGCAGCTGCTTGCAGCCACGTGAGTGGTTTATGGCTTCGCAGGCCAATTTTCTCCAGTCTGAACCCCCACCGCTCCCTCAGCTGCTCCTTATAGTACTTGTGCCCCAGACCCTTCAAAAACCTCGTTGCCCATCTCTGGACCCACCCCAGTACCTCAGTGTCTCATGCAGTGTGTGACCCACAGCTGAACACAACTCAAGGTGTGGCCTCACCAGTGCACACCACAAGAGGACAGTCACTACCCTGGTGCTGCTGGCCACACTATTGTTGATCTGAGCCAGGATGCCGCTGGTTTTCTCAGCCATCTGTGCTCACTCTGGCTTATGCTCAGCTGCTGTTGACCAGCAGCCCCAGATCCTTTTTTGCTGGGCAACTTTTCAGCCCCTCTGCCCCAAGCCTGTAGTGCTTGTGACCCAAGTTCAAAACCCAGTACTTGGCCTTGTTGAACCTCATACCTTTGACCTCAGCCAATTGATCCAGTGTGTCCAGATCCCTCTACAGAGCCTTTCTACCCTCTAGCAGATCAAAACTCCCACCCAACTCAGTGTCATCTGCAAACTGACTGAGGATGCAATTGATCTCCTTGTCCAGATCATTGATAAAAATATAGAACAGGACTGGCCGCAACACTGATCTCTGGGAAACACCACTAGTGATCAGCTGCCAACTGGATGTAACTCCATTCACCACCTCTCTCTGGGCCTGGCCATCCAGACAGTTTTTTGCCCAGAAACAATGCACTGGTCCAAGCCATGCGCAGCCAGTTTCTCCAAGACCATGCTGTGGGAAATAGTGTCAAAGACTTTACTAAAGTCCTGGTAGACAACATTCACAGACCTTCCTGTATCCACTAAGTGGGTCATCTCATTATAGAAGATAAAGTTACTGAAGCAGGACCTGCCTTTCATAAACCGAAGCTGTTTGATTACCTGACTGTCCTGCACATGGCGTGTGATGACCTTCCCTGGCACTGAGGTCAGACTGATAAAAATTCCACAGATCCTTCTGCATATTCATGTGGGTGAGAGTCACATGTGTTCACTTCCAGTCATCTGGGATCACCATGATTAGCCAGCACTTCCTTAAATGATGAAAAGTGGCTTGGTGAGCACTTCTCTTGGCTCTCTCGGTACCTGTGGGTGGATCCGATCCAGATCCTAGCTGGATGTACAGCCTTATATGTGCCTAAGTGACGGTTTACCCTAGGGTGATAGAGGCTTTGTTCTGCTCCCCTTCCCAGTCTTCCAGCTGAAAGGCTTGGGTACCTTGAGAACAGTTGGTCTTTGTATCAAAGACTGAGGTAAAGAAGGAAATAAGCCCCTCAAACTTTTTGTCGTCCTTTGTCACTACATTTCCCACCACATCCGATAAAGGATGGAGAGTCCCCTTAGTCCTCCTGTTGTTGCTAATGCATTTATAGAAACATTTTTTGTTGTCTTTTGCTGCAGTAACCAGATTAAGTTCTAAATGGGCTATGGCCCTTCTACATGTCTCCCTGCATTACCTCACACTCTCCTTGCAGTCCTCCTGAGTTGCCTACCCGTATTCCAGAGGTCAAAAACTCTCATTTTTTCTCCTCAGATCTAGCCAAGCTCTCTGCTGAACCAGGCTGGTCTTCCCTGCCAGCTCATCTTTTAAAGCATGGGGACAGGTTGCTCCTGCACATTTAGAATTGATTTCCTTCGTGAAGAATGTCCAGCCTTCATTGCAACTTTTGCGCTTCAGGACTGTCTTCCAGAGGATTCTGACAACCAGGCTTTTATACAGGCCAAAGTTTTCCCTCTGAAAGCCAAAGGCAGCAATTTACATTTTCAAGAATTGAAAACTCTACTGATAATTTTGTGATTGTTGAGCCCAAGACAGCCTTCAATCACCACATCACCCATCAGCCCTTCTCTGTTCACAAACAACAGGTCCAGTGGGGCCTCACCAGCTGTGTCAGCAAGTTATCTTCTGCACACTCCAGGAATCTCCTGTATTGTACCCTACCCACAGTTTTTCACTTCCAGCAGAGATCTGGTGAGTTGAAGTCCTCCAAGAGAACAATGACTAGCAATCATGAGAGTTCTCAGATGCATGTAGAATATTTCACCCATCTCTACATCCTGCTTGGGATGATATAGATCATGATATGTTGGGGTATCATGGATCCCACCATGATATCTGCCTTGTTGGTCTTTCCCCTGACTCTTATCCGTAAACAATTGGCCCCTTCATCACCATTGCCAAGCTATAGATAGTAAAAACCCTCTCTAACTGATAGGTCTACTGCACTGCCTCTCCTTCCTTGTCTCTCCTTTCTGAAGAGTTTTTAGTCACCCATTCCAGCACTTCAGTTGGGTGAGTCATCCCCCATGTTTGTTTGCTCTGGATGCTGGCCTTATCAGCAAGCTGGGTTTAACCACATTTTCAGTAATCCTGGTAGATCAGGCCACCCCAAGAACTGTGGAGAATTTCGACTCCCCTTTCCAGTTGTGGACTCATGGCAGGTTCTAAACACAGCTTCCACAGCACTGTGCTGCTGAACACAGCTTCAAGTCTGCATTAAATATCTAAGGGAATGTGAGCTACAAGACTGTGAGCTTGATTGATTTAATGGGCTGCCTTCAGAAAGTACTTAATATCAGGCAGTCAAATTGGTCTCTTGGTGGGTGGAGGAGAGAGTATGTAAGTGCTACCGAAACTGGGCATCTGATCACATGAAGCTCAACTTTCTAACCTTGGTTTTTTGAGACTCCAAACATTTTAAAATAAATTGCGTCAAGAATTCACAAGTAAAGAAGGAAATCAGAGGGTAAAATTATGATAATTTTACTAAGTAAAATCCCTGGTATCAGAAGTATCAGTCTGTTTCCAATGGCTAAAAACCTCTATACGTCTCCAGAAAGAACTCCATTATAGATTATACCTTTCTGACAGAGTATTTTTGTTGTTTTGGTAAATGCTTTTTCAAGTTTGATAAGTGTGTGTGGGTTATCTTTATAGACTGAAACACTAATTACAGTATATGAGAAAGTAGGTAAACACACTTTCTCAGTGTGTAACTGACCACAGAATGTTTCAGATAAGATAGGATGAAAAAATATCTTCCAGGACACCTACTTGGATTTTAGAATGAAGTGCAGTTAACTGAAAGTAAAATTTCTCAATCTTCCTTCAGCTTTTAAGTTTGAAGAAAAAAGGGTGTGCCTGAGAAACCACTGGCTTGAATGCAGCTATTGGGGCAGAAAGCCCACATGGTAAACCTTTTAGACATTCTCCCATTCCTACATTGGGACAGACAGTCAAGTGTATCCTGCCAAATACCACAAATAAATAAGAAGTTATAAAGTCTGGACACTGCCTTTCATCTGTTTCCAGATATGGCTGCTTTTATGGGAAATAAGATCATGAGTATCACAACTCTTGGATCTAGGCAAGAAAGCTCATCTGTGAACTTGATAAGTCCATGGCAAAATGTTGCTCCAAGCCGTTTTTCAAAGGAAATGGGACAAGAAGTTTGAACCTCCTACATCTAATGTTTCAGTTCTGCATCCTATGTGTTGGGTTAACCATTCCTGAGGAAGTCTTGTATCTTCCTTCTGTAAGGATCAAATCTAACAGAGAACTAATCTACTTCAGTGAAGACAACTTAATTACATTTTTACAGGTAACTCCAGCTAGGATTCTTCAGACATTTTTACTTTGTAGTTGCACAGAAGGGAAAAGTAAATATTGATGATACCACATATATAGAAATGACATGGTATTTTACAACCTAGCTACTAAATCCTTCAAAAGCTGTGTTCAGCTCCACTTGGTAACACCACACAGTAGATAAATCAGGTGTTTGGAAAGAGAGTATTAAGAAATTTCTAGATAAGGCATTACAAAAGAAAGCATACAAATCACACGCTGTTATTCATTAGGAACAGGAACGAAACTAGCCCCTAATGAGTCCAGATACTGATCCTCTGGTTATAGATATTCCAAAGGCTATTGCAGAGAAATTAAAAAAAACCAACCAAACAAAACATGGCATTTAAAATCCAGTGTTTTTTAGGAGTGGAAACTAGATGGCTTCTAAAATAACTGAGATTACAAAGACCATTGCTTCTGGAGATAAAGTTCTCCATTCTTTAACCACAGGTAAACTTCTGCGTAAACATTTTAGCCCACAAACAGAAACGTCATAAATGCTCGAGCCCCACATTCTCAGATTTGTTTATTCTACCCTAATCTCCCACTTTTTGATGTAACGCTGGATGCGTACAAAGAGGAGAGAACACAGTCTACCTCATGAGCTTTTGAGGTTACTGTCAATGACATGTTAAGGAAAGATGAGCAACAAAGAGCAGATCACAAAACAAATAGCACGGATTTCCCAATAAATATACTTTTACGTACCTCCCCAAGGCAACACCTGTGGAGAATCCTGTTTTCTGATGGGGAGTGATCACATTTATGGGTAACAGGAAATCTATGGACAGGCCTAGAGCCCAAGCCATATTTAACACAGCATTAACATGAGCTATCTGCAAGTGTCTGATTAAACCACCTTGATGTTCAGCAAAACTTAATCAAACTCACAAAGGAAATAGATAGTTGGCTTAGGATATTCTTCCTCTGTAAATATTTATCCTATTAGAAGAGTGATTTTCAGGAAAATCCCAAGAGGATGCTGTCCTACTCCGAGAAAGCCTTTTACTTCATTCTTGAATCCTAATAAAGAATAAAATATTTATCCAGAAAAAGGACAGTTAATTTTTGTCAAGGAAGATTTTAATATAGGAGATAGGATAGAAGCTGTTTGGACTGGAAAAGTCAATGGTGAGTAAAGACAGTAGTGTGGTTATCTTCCCTCTTTTTGATGGTACTACTTATACCAAGAACTCTGCCCTGGTCTCCCTGAAGCCAGTACTTACCATAACTAAGGGCAAGTATAAAGGAATAAGATTACTTAAAAAAAAAAAATCATAATGTGTAAGGTTCCTAATTAATTACAACTGGCAGTGATTATAAGAGGGAAATGGAGCTCTTTCTGCAAATCTATTAGCAATTAGTGAATGAGGGAAGGAAACACCTAGTACTTCAGGAGGGAATATAGACAATGACAATGGTTCTTTATTCATAGAAATACACAGAGCTAGAATAGCTGTCAAGACATGGTAATTTACACCATTCCTCAAGGCACAATCATCTGTATCTACTCTGTGTCATGGTGATAGAGGGCCTGTCACTACGTGCTTGATCACATCAAGCTTTGAAAATAACATGACTGCTCCAGAC
This sequence comes from Pseudotriccus pelzelni, assembly GCA_035584735.1. Taxonomy (NCBI): domain Eukaryota; kingdom Metazoa; phylum Chordata; class Aves; order Passeriformes; family Tyrannidae; genus Pseudotriccus; species Pseudotriccus pelzelni. The sequence goes on along the minus strand of JAWMRA010000162.1, from coordinate 5,769,441 downwards.
AAGTTTCTCTAGTGCTACTATTCAAACAGTGTTTACTCATGTCTGTATTATACCACCCATAACAGAGCTTACCTGGGAGAAAAAGAACTAAACACTTTGCTCTTTGCAGATGTTTTTTGTACACTTGAGGGATGTTATTTTTGCTCAGGGTACTTGTACTTCAATTGAACAACCAAAATTTGTTCAAACTACTTTTAAAGGTCAGTTAGACTTCTGATCATTCCTGGTCAACATTTTTTTTCAACAGAAACTAGACTCAACTCTACAGCTGAGAGATTATGAGTCTTGTTGTTGAAAATGACATTTGAGGTTAAATTGCATTATGATGTTTGCTTTTCCTTTTTCCTTATCTTACATTGGTGAGTCATGCTCAGTTTTAATAGCATTTTTTTGCTTCAGTCCTAAAACCAGAAAGCTAAACTATGGCTAGATGTTTAATTTGAAGGGTTCTTTAAAAGTGAGTATGTTATTTATTACTTTCCTTCCCTCCAATACCAAGGATGTTGGAGGACAGCTGTTACAATTCCTTAGAAAAAAAAAATTTTGGGGATTTCACAAATTTCATAAACATTTTCTTTCTTTGTTTTAGAAATTATCCACATTATTTCCATCTGAATAATTTTTTTTTTCCTTTCTGTTTTTCTCTGGAGCATGTCTAGAAAAGGACAATGGAGCTGAGGAAGGGTCTGGAGCACAAATCCTATGAGGAGCAGCTGAGGGAACTGGGGATGTTCAGACTGGAGAAACGGGAGTCTTGGGAGTGACCTTTTTGCTCTCTACAACCACCTAAAAAGAGATTGTAGTAAGGCAGGTGTCCGTTTCTTCTCCCAGATAACAAACTGATAAGACAAGAGGAAATGGCCTCAAGTTGAATGACGGTACATTTAGTTTGGGAACAGGCTGCCCAGAAAGTGCTGGAATCACTGTCCTTGGAAGGGTTCAAAAACCTTGTAGACATGGTACTAGGCACATGGTTTAAAGGTGGACTTGGCACTGTTGGTTAGTGGTTGGACTTGATGATCTTAGAGGCCTTTGTCAACCTAAACAGTTCTATGATTCTATGATTCTATGATTCTATGATTTTCAAAATGGATGCTTGATTTGACATTTTAGTCTTCAAAATTAAAATATTTACATCATTAAACTGAAAGTTTAAGAAAAATTGACAAGAAAGACAAATTCATAAATAGTCTGAGAAGAAACATAGTGCTTAGATACAGTACTGCCAAACAGTAAGTAGTGTGTGAAATGAGTGTTCAAGAGAAGTTATGAGTGAAAATTACGTTCTGGGATGTTGACACTCCTAAGTTATGATTATACACTTTTAAATCATGTTATATAGCATGCTTAGGGGATGGACTGAATTTATACGACCATATCTGAATTCTGAGCTTATTCCCAAGAGCTGCCTTGCTTCTCTCTTGGATCAACCCTTTTGTGTGTCCTCTCATCCCTTTGAGCGTTCATCTGGTGTAGCAGGAAAAACCCCCATTTCAGGAAGGTGTTCTTTGGGCTGTACATCCTTATACAAAGGGTCAGCCAGGCTTTGTGCTTCCTGGTGAAAATTCCTGGACATTGGAGAGTGTAGATGGCCTGGTCCTGACCTAGCAAAGGCATGTATCTGTTGGAGAAGCTGGGGAGGGAAAACTCCTGTAATGAGAAGAGCTCCAGAAAAATTGTGGAGGTGGAAGGACAGCACTGAGGCCCCCAGCAATAATCACAAGCTAAACTGTCAAAAAACTCACTGGCAACCTCACATATTTGATGAGGGGTAGCAAAGGGGACAAGACCAAACCTAATCTCTGTTTTGGCCCAGCATGGGACTGAAAGAGACCTGGGAGAACAGAAGATCAAGATCAAGGTCCATAATGCTGCAATTACTCTATTTTCCTGTCTCAAGTGATTAATGCTTTAGAAAAGAGTACTAGAAACAGGTAATGCAGAAAATGGATGGTGCTTTGGCTTACTAACCCAGGTTCTGACATCAATGGTTCAAGGACTTCCACAGCCAGGGGCAGCTCTCAGTTAGTAATGTTCAACAGCCCTTGGTGGATCTTGTCTGAGCCCTGCCTGATTCTATTCCAACATTTTCATGCCTCCTGAGGTGATTTATGCCAGAGCTTGACTATGGTTTGACTAGAAAACAGCTTCCATTTTCTGTTTTAAATTGGATGTCTGGGAGAGTCATATGTCTTTTGTCGTAAGTAAATATTCCCTAGTCATCCCTTTTCCTGTCCCTTGGAAATTTTATAAGTCACCATCCACAGTTTTATCTTGCTGGTGGAAGAGCTGTTAAGTCTTCTTTTACAGAGACTCCATCCTCTTTTCTTTTTCATCCGTTTGTTTTTTTCAGGTGAGGGAACCAGTGCTGGACTTTGTATTCATAATGCAGTATGCGAATCTACACAACTGCAGAATTATTTTTGTTCGTTTTCTGTTCTCTTCCATTCTGTGTAACTGTAGAAATATTATTGCAGCCAAAACACCAAGTAAAAGCTTTAACTTAAAACCGCATGACCTATTAAAACACATTATCCATAAATCTTGCCTTCTTAATGGGTTCCTGTGTTTAACTTGCCTTTTTGAATGCTTCTGCATGTTAAACTAATGGCTCTAACATCTATGACCTAAACAATTATACCTAACCTAGAAAACACTGGAAAGGCAGTGTCTTTGCATATACATTATATTTAATTTATTGTTATTGAACACCATTTTAGCACTCTATCACTCTGTACTGTGCAATTGTGGACAAGAATAAAACTGGCTGCCAGAGGTTGCGCTGAAAAATGTCAATTATTGTTATACCATTTGCAAAAGTTATCATCTCACTGTTCAATTTCTTCTAGGTCATATATGAGCAGGACAGCACAAATCCTTGGGAGATCTCACTGAAAATGTCCTTTCATTGTGAAACCTCACAGTTTATTCCTGGCATTTATTTCTCAATATTAAGCTGGTTGTTAACCACCTTACTGTCCCATAACAATGTAATTTCTTTAAGAGACTTGCAAAGCAGACCATGTCAAAGGCATTTTGTAATTCTATCTGTGATGTATGAACTGACTCACATATACAATTACTTCAGGGTAACTAGTAATGCTGGTGATGCTCGTTCTCCCTTGCAAAAGCCATGCCGTTTTTTTTTGAGCGTTATGTCCACCTCTGCTGTCTGCAAACTTCCTTTTTCATTGCTGTAGTTACACATTTGCTTGACACTACTGTTAGATTTACTGGTACTTAGATTTCTGATCCTCTCCTGGAACCCCATTGAGAATCAGGGGCCTCACTTGCCACCTGCCAATCCTTCTATACCAGGGCTTATTTGACCAGAAGTTCCACATCGCTGCTTTTGTCTTGGCTATTTCACATATTGGTCTTTTCAAACTCTTGGATGAAAAACAGCTGGACCTGAAAGTTTTTTGCTGTTCAGTGTCTCATTCAAAGCAGTTTTTTGAGGAATTTTATTTTCAGCCAACTTTTTGGACTTTTCCTCTACCAAAAATGACACAGTACAATACCTCAATGCTATGGATATTTTGAGTATATATTTTTTACCAGAGTATCCTGTTTTTTTTTGCTTTGTTAACTCCACAGCTTTATGTTTATGTCTCTGGTAGTGGTTCTGTTCTTTGTCTGTCTTACAGTGATTTCATGTCTAATTCCTAAAAAATTCACTGATATCTCTGCCTTTCCTTTGGGCTTGACCCCTGTGTTAAAAAATTCTTTGTCTTAAAACTGTTAAATATCCTTCAGCTGTTGAACAGAGTTGCTTTTTGTGTGTGCGCATGTATTGTCTTTCCAGCCCTTCTTGATCTGGCATACGTATTTACCGGGTTTAGTAAGTAACAGATATCCGTGCTTGCAAATGTTTTATTTTTTTTTTATTATTTCCAATTTCCCTCCAGCAAGTTTCATTATTTTTATGTTGAACAGTGCCCCCACACCCAGCCTATTTAAATAAAATATTAATTCAGTGGGGGTTTTCTTACACTTCTGTAAGAATATTGCACTTGAGCATCTTGTGGCAAGTTCTACAGGAGTCTAAGACTCACAGATTGAGCCACGTTGCTTGGATTTTCTATAGCTAACCCAACATTGTTTTTCTCCTTGAGAGTTCTCTAACAAGTTGATTCAAGAGGTAACAATTTGCAGAGTCTAAAATTTCAGTCCCTTTGTCATGACCCAACATGATATTCCCATTCTTCATAGGGTGGCACAGGAACAACTGAAGTATCCCATTGCTAGAGTATTTTCTTAATAATATGACACTTCATGAGAAACAAATCATTCTTAAAGCCGCCTATTATATCTTGCTCAGACTTTCTTCCTTAACTACAATCTCTTTTTGGTAAATCAGTGTGCAGCTTTAGAAGAGGATCTGGACAAACATGGGATCTCAAAAACTCTGAGTAAGGAGTAGAGTCATCAGGAAACCATTAAAGTAGATTCCAGGTTGCCCAGACCTGGAAGATTGTGCATACTCTTGGAGCAGCTACTCTCCATCACATTAAGAAACACACCAGAAACAGATGTTTCAGACTGGAAATAACAAATCTCAGTGAACTGAAATTCCATGCCTGACCAGGAAAGGACTAACATTATGACTGTAGCACTACCTACTGGACTAGGACAATCAGAGTAACTGCAACATGTTAAGAAAGAGCAGAGAGGCTGCTGCTGAAAAAAACCAAACATTAAAAAAGATGAAAAAACATGTAAAATAGAGAACAATATGCAAACAAATTTCTATAGTGGTTAAACCATGAGAAAGCATTCTAAAAGCACTAAGTATTCTTGAGGTGCACTCTCCTTGGAAGTCCAAAACTGTTGAAGAACTACTTGATGCCCTAACTTTTTTTTCTTTTTTTTTTTTTTTTTTCCCCAAGTATTTCAGCATTTGGCAGCAGATGGCTTTTAAATCAGGTGGGAAGGAACTAAGCACTTTCTTAACTTCTAATTTCTTGAAAAGACCCACACTACAATGGACATGAGTGTTTATAGCTAAGCAGCTACAATTATATTGCTTCTTACACTGATATTTGATGCAGAGCTCTCCAAGTGGTCAGAGGTGAAAGGCTGAAAGTGAAACCTGTGCAAAGGTATTTTAGGAATAGCACTGTCATGTCACTTTTTGGGGTGCTTGCTAGGATAGGCACAATGCCAGACTGACACTGCTGTGGAGTTTTTGGACCATGTAGCCATAGTGTAGTCATACTTCAGCAATAAGAAATAATTAGATTATCCCCTACAAGCCTTAGATGGTTTATTTTCATTCATGCAAACTGATCATTTGTTTTATCACTTAATTCTCAAGTACTTTGTCTGCTTAATCATTGACTTTAAAGGTCATCTAGTTCAAATCCTCCTACCATGGACAGGAACACTTTTCACTAGATCAGGTTGCTCAGAGCTCCATCCAACTTGGCCTTGAACACTTCCAGGCATGTGGCAGCCACAGCTTC